>NQII01000058.1:744302-887109 GCA_002778355.1 Clitarchus hookeri | reverse complement strand
GCTAGTTATACCCTATAACAGGTAGCAGGGCATTCGGTGATTTTGCCATGAAGGTCTGTTATTGGCTCAGAGTGTTTGAGGGCGTCTTTTATAAACTGTGCTGCAATAGCAAACACAGTATTACACTGAAGAGCCCAAAAAAAAAAAAAAAAAAAAAAAACTGGTATATGATCATATGCAAATAACAGAGGTATGGAACCAATCAGAGTAACGCGATGCGGTCGGCAGCTAGATCGGTTACTGCTGCTGCAATGGCAGGTTATCAAGATTTAAGTGAGTTTGAACGTGGTGTTATAGTCGGCGCACGAGAGATGGGACATAGCATCTCCGAGGTAGCGATAACATTCGGATGTTCGCGTACGACCATTTCACGAGCGTACCGTGAATATCGGGAATCCGGTAAAACATCACCTCTTCGACATCGCTGCGGCCGGAAAAAGAGATCGTGAAAGAACGGGACAAACGACGACTGACGAGAATCATTAAACGTGACAGACGTGCAACCCTTTCTCAAATTGGCGTAGATTGGATTTGTGGTGTGAATTGCGTCCTGCATACCTTCAGACATTAGTCGAGTCCATGCCACGTCGTCTTGCGACACTTCTGCGGGCTGGCGATTGGGGGGGTGGGGGGCGTCCTACACGATATTAGGCAGGTGTACCAGTTTCTTTAGCTCTTCAGTTTAATATACACGTCTTTGGAGTACAGTTTACCTAAGATTAGTTCCTGAAAATTTCCCGTTACTATTCAATACTAGGCCCACTTGTTTTTCGTGAGAATATCTGCACACAGGCTATGGTTTAATATCCTACGTGCACGCTTGTAACTTTCCTTTGGTTATTGGTAGAGACCTGAAAAATTCGCTAATTCATTTTGAGACATGTTATAATTCAAAACACGTGTGTTGATATAACTTTAAGCTATTGGTGCAAACGGTGTTTGACACCTCCTGGAGAACGCTGGTCCAATCGCCGCCTTCCACTGTGACAGCAGACAACCAATGTGCATTTAATATCGGCATATTTGTACATAATACTATAGAGTGTAGTCTGCAGGTGATTGAACTCGCGAATTTTTCCGGTCTCTAGTTATTGGCCACGTCTTTGTGAGGAGACGTTCTCCTTCCTGGCTGGGACAGTCTGAACTAAGTTACTCCGACACTGAACGTCCCTTGTTCTCCTACCTGGCTGGGTCAATCTGAACTAAGTTACTCCGACACTGAACGTCCCTTGTTCTACCTGGCTGGGACAGTCTGAACTAAGTTACTCCGACACTGAACGTCCCTTGTTCTCCTACCTGGCTGGGACAGTCTGAACTAAGTTACTCCGACACTGAACGTCCTTTGTTCGCGGGCAGACACCTGAGACGCGTGACAGTACCAACCACGAAAGTGCATCTGAACTAAAGTGTTGGAGTACAACCAGTCGTGGAATCTTTTCACGAAAACAGGCGTCTCTGCTTATAATGTATCTGAAGCTGTCTTTTAGCAAAAAAATGATGAACCAGNAATCTTTTCACGAAAACAGGCGTCTCTGCTTATAATGTATCTGAAGCTGTCTTTTAGCAAAAAAATGATGAACCAGCATCAGCAACCGCAAGGTTTGTGTGAATAACAGAAAGCTTATGGGTGACTGACTTATGGCCAAATTTTCTNAACCAGCATCAGCAACCGCAAGGTTTGTGTGAATAACAGAAAGCTTATGGGTGACTGACTTATGGCCAAATTTTCTAAACACACGAAACCACTTTACAATTTACAGATATACTTGCTCTTCGCTTCTGAAGGAGAACGTGATGGACCACAACGAGCTGCTACGATGAGGTGCAGGATGCTGTAGTGCAGGTAGGTGTGTTATTATTGCCATTCAGAACTTAGCAGCAGGCAGTCGGTGGGAACAGGGTCAAATGGCTACTCTAAGTTAAAATGATGTTTATATAATCTATTGTAAGTAAAACATAAATATAAATCATCCTCCAAACATTATAGTTGTATAAACAACTAAAGGATTACGAATAATGGTTTTATTGAGTTTCAAATTTTTGTTTTTCAAATGGGTTCTTTGTCCTGCACTTGCCAAGCGTTTGCAAAATGCATTTAGCCTGTTATTCCGGCTGTCTGCTATGAGTGGCAGTGCTGTTCTTAGTGTCGAACCTGATCACCTGTTCTGCTGCTAACTGCGAGTTCAAACTGGGTGGGTGGCCTCTATGCCCCATGGTCGCCGCTACACAGAAGCTTCTTTACAGTCAAAACTAAGTCAACTCAAATATTTTATTACTCGTAGTTTGAAGGCTTAAAATAATATTTTAGTGGGATTATAGTAAATAATTACAAATCTACTATGTACATGCCGACATAAAATCAACTTACCTCACATTAGACATGAGTAAAACCACAACTTAAAAAATACCAATAATTATCTTATAAGACAACCAGCTGAGATGCTCTTGGAACACTAATAGCTTCTCTGTAAACTGTTTAAAATACTCGCCACCAGACTGCAGCACTCTCCAGCGAGTAACAGCTGATGGCTACTGTACCCTTATTTCCCCGATATACACACACGTATAGAGCCGAGGTGTGCCTAGTGTGTTAGTTGAAGGGCGGCCCACACATCTCTAGCATCTTACAAGATAATAGTGACCAGAAGGATACAACTGGATAAAGTATGTCTAAAAACATTCAGCTTCAATTCTCATATCACAGAAGCAAAAATATGTTTGCCGTACTTTCTCAACACTGTCTTATAAAGAGGCATTTTTTTTTCCACCTTAACATCCTGTAGCAAACTGAAGAAGGGAGAAAGATCTATGAATATGAAATTGTCGTGCAAAGCCTGGAAAAAAGACAAAATATTACATTTAGTAATTTATTTCCGTTAAATCTCTTAACATTTTATCCCGGGTATACTCGTTCACGTCTGATATAAGAAATTTGTAAGTACTGTTCACGCCATAAGTTTCCTCTTTTGCAACGCCTCAAATGGAAAATAAATATTTACGTTAAGGGGTAAAAAAAAACTAGGCCTTGGTATGGGAACGCTGTGCTCCGAACTCGGAGCCTCACTTTATTAAATATTTCCCAATTTTAAAACCGCTGACGCGCTTGAATCAAAATGCCCAGCTACGTTTAAAACAGAAGTATTACTTGAAGTTGAGTTTGATGGCTTCAGTCTGTAAAATATAATTTTATAAGATGCAAAAAAAAAAATTGGCATTAATAATAAGGTAGTAAAGAAACAACTTGCGTCTCGGCGAAGACTGTACTACAATATTTAACAAGCGTTTGATGTCCAGAAGTAGTCAGGATTTCGTGTCTAGAGCAGATTTTAGCTGCTCTACAAATTGCTTAGTTAGTATTTCCAGGATGATGTATCATAATTTTTATATCTGTTTGAGAAAAACATTGTTGCTGACTGCACTACAGGAATAGCGGTCTCCGCTGGAAGCAAACACACGACTAAGAGTTGTTTTTTTTATGGCAAAGAGAGGATTGTCAGGAGACCTGGGTGTATTTAAAACGGCCGGGAAAATTTTCCTATTTAAATCTTAACAGTGGCTCTTTAACTTTGTATGGGGATTGTGGAAATAAAATTTTTTAATGTTTTAAGTGAGTGAAGATATTTGGGCGGCTCTTAACAGCGATATCTTGAAAGTCAACTTTAATGTTTAAAATGTAGCAAAATTTAAAATTTTTTTTATATATCACTTTTTTTTTTTCTTTGCATCTCTCTTATTACACGAGTATAGATTTAACTCTTGCGGACTCAACCTTGCTGCCTCAACCTTGCTGCTAATTATCTCCTTCCATTCTTGCATGCAGGTGTAGTGGGTTAATGTGCAACATGTCCTCGGTACTGAACGTGTTCACGATCAACAGAGACAGTTATTCATGCTCAGGGTCGAATTTATTACTAGGTCTACTAGGCCTCGGCCTAGTGGCGCACAATGCCAGGGGGCGCACGCTAAAAAAAAAAAAAGAATTCGTTTAATTTTAATTTGTCAATAACGTATAATGCACACATGTATTTACGTGTTGATAGCTATCGAAGGGATTAAACTTATTTCCAATACCTTGTTGGGCTATTTCATTTACTTAATACACCCAAAATACAACAATTTGATTCTCAAATTATTTTCATAAATGATGCTATCATACGATAAAATTAAAATTGTCACCATAAAAATTATTTTCTTGGGGAAAATTGCCGAACCTCCCCCCCCCCCACCTATTTTTTTCGATAGGAATGAAGAGGGGGCGGCAAAAGACATAGGAGCATCCAAACTTTAAATCCGGCCCTGTCCTGCTGCGAGGAACGAGACACCACGTTACTTTGTGTACTCGAGCCTCAGTCAGTTGATCATTGGTTGTTTCTGCAGTTCGCCTCAAACTAGGAAGCACGAGATTCGGTACTTTTTTTTTACTTGCAGGCTCGTTATTGGTTNTGTTTCTGCAGTTCGCCTCAAACTAGGAAGCACGAGATTCGGTACTTTTTTTTTACTTGCAGGCTCGTTATTGGTTTAAATTCGTCCGGGCCGTGTCTGAAAAACTTGTCCAACAGAAGCAGAAACCAAAATGCACATTTGGTTGAAGTTTAACTTGTCCACAAATTAATTCGCGAAATTTCCCGGCTCTGTGGTGGTAACGAGCTCCGTGTTAGGTTTGAACTTGGCACGCCGAAACAAGTGAAAGGAAGGGCGTGTGCCATTCGTAATTGAAGGCCGCTCACAGTGACGTGAGCGCTTTTGAAATCAACTTTTGGAAAAAAATCACCGCCTTCTATAATGTCACGTGATATGCTACAGTACGTACTTTCATGCGAGTCTCCAGTTNTTTTGGAAAAAAATCACCGCCTTCTATAATGTCACGTGATATGCTACAGTACGTACTTTCATGCGAGTCTCCAGTTATATTGCCAGTGAGTCAAGAAGGACAGTTACACACACAGACGTGTTGAGAGTGTAATGTTTACATTTATAGCTGTGGACAGCCGATTTTCGCGAAAGTTTTCCTGTCCAGGGGCCCTGCTATCCAACTTTTTACTGTCTTCATAAAAATACGTTTACCGCTTAACTATCTGTACGAAGCGAAATGGTATTCTGTAACTCAATGCGTCTCCATGATGGTATTTCGAATGTCTCGTGACCGTCTTTTTATAAAGACCGGTCAACAAGATGTCTTTATGAACGAAAGTGGAAAGAGGTTTATTCTAAAAATACGTCATACAGAAAGGAAAACGTTTTGAAAACCGTAAACAAGAGAGATATTATATTCTGTTATATTTCCGCACAAATAAACGATGTCTGGAACACATTCAAGGAGTATATTTTATAATTCGCTAGTGATACTCTCGTTTTAACGTAACTACGAAGTGACGCATTCAGCCACGGCTCAGTGCTGCTATCTCGTGATGCTCAAAATGAACTAGCACCGCAGAAAATTTATTTTACAAGTATTATTCGAAAATGTATTACGGAACAAATCTCAATTACAGTTAATAATTCACTATAAAAACTAAATTTGTGACAATACATTCTGTAATGACGGAAAATAATATTATTCAACAAGCTGATCGTTGATTTAAGAACACGGCCCGCTGCGTTGCCAAACGTGCGTCTTTGCACAAAGATATCAATAAAGATATGGCTTACAGAATACAACATTAAGACCCTTACGAGTAACCATCGTGATGGCTCTCTGCATGATAGAGAAGATCACGCTGGCTGTCTCTAAGCCAGCTCAAGTTAGAAAATAGGGCCCCAAGGTGTGTTTGAAAACACTTCAGCTCAGATACACTTTCGTGATTGGATAACTGCTCCGCGTCTAGGGTGGCTGCCCACGAATCACGGACATTATTTAGTATCGGAGTATCTTGATTCTGATTGGCGCAGTAAAATACAACACGTCTGCTCACAGAAACACGCGGCCAATAACCAAAGGAAAACTGTAGATGCTCGCTTAGGATATTGAAACCTAGCCTGCTTGGAATTATTTTCGCGAAAATCGGATGTTCCTATTTATGGCTAGTGAATTCAATGTTACACAGAAGAGTGCGGTTGTGCGTGCTAGTAACACATTTACTTTCCTAAACAATCTCGTGGTTTCACTGGGATGGCGCACAAACTGAGACTCTCCACGGTAGTGCTGACTTTACGTATGGCAGGCGGAGGGATAAAGTAGATCCTAAGAAGGGTTTTCGAAAGTGCTCAATAACCGTGAGCATTTTTTTTAATCAAGAGAGGTCCCAAAAATTCGCGAATTAATCATCGACAGGTTTAGGCTCTGAAGTGCGCATACTCTTAAAGTTGCTAGGGGTCGCGGTGGTGTTGTGGCTAGACTATTTGCCTCTTATCTATGCGAACGGGGTTCGATACTTGGCGTGGTCACTCCCGGATTTTCGCATGTGGGAATCGTGCCGGGCGATGCCGCTGTTCGGCAGGTTTTCTCGGGGATCTCCCGTTTCCACCGCCCTTGCACTCCGGCACCGTACTCACCTAGTTTCTCCTTCATCGGCTCTCAAGACCTCGATGTTAGGAGCCGCCCAACTCTATCCTCTCTAAAGTTTCTCATGTGACTGGGCCAGGACTGTTTCGCCATGCCCTGGACAATCCCGACCCAATGAAATACATGGAAAAATCTTGTAGACCCATCACGTGCATCCCAGTTATCATACAATACAATAATCCTGAATACAGTCGCCGCCATCGAGCAAACGTCTGTGGCCTGCGTGTGTAAAAGGAGAGAGAAGTCCAAGCATATAAAGAAGTAATTAGTGAAATCCACGACCCTATAACTAGGGATAGGAAAATCTCGCGAGTTCAATGACCNGCGAAATCCACGACCCTATAACTAGGGATAGGAAAATCTCGCGAGTTCAATGACCTGTAGGCTAGATGTTTGTTCATTGGCTGTTCCCCCTGTGAGTAGCCAGTGTTACTACACACCTGGCAGCCTGGCACTCGCTTCTTGCTTCCTTGCAAGTCTACTATTGGCTCAGAGTCGTCCAGGGCGTGTCTAATGAACTGCGATCCAATTGCAAAGGTGACCTCAGGGTACACTTGTTGGATNGCCGCCATCGAGCAAACGTCTGTGGCCTGCGTGTGTAAAAGGAGAGAGAAGTCCAAGCATATAAAGAAGTAATTAGTGAAATCCACGACCCTATAACTAGGGATAGGAAAATCTCGCGAGTTCAATGACCTGTAGGCTAGATGTTTGTTCATTGGCTGTTCCCCCTGTGAGTAGCCAGTGTTACTACACACCTGGCAGCCTGGAACTCGCTTCTTGCTTCCTTGCAAGTCTACTATTGGCTCAGAGTCGTCCAGGGCGTGTCTAATGAACTGCGATCCAATTGCAAAGGTGACCTCAGGGTACACTTGTTGGATGTTTATCGTGTCTTAAAATGAATTCGCGAAATTTTCCTATCACTGCCTATAACAATCACTCTTTGATTATGGTAGGCAGGGCTTAACGCCTCGTCGACAGCGAGGTCATCAGAGACGGAACTATTTGATTAAACTAATTTAGGCTTCTACATTCACAGACACTTCTATTTTAAAGCTTTTGTTTTTTTTTTGGGGTCGGACGACTGTGAGTTTCGAAAATTTGACTAAACAAAAGAGGAAGAAAAAACATAAAAAATATTTCAACTGAATATCTGAACAACACAAAATAATTGTTTTCTGGCGGAAATTTGCTTAGAAATTTGTGAATAAACAGAAAGTTTATAAGCATTTATTTTCGAAATAAGTAAGGCTGAAATAAGTTTCGGATGATATGAATGGGTTCAAATGTTACTCATTTGAAAAATAATATGCAGAGAAAGAAAGGGTCATATCTAGCGGGAAAAAATGTACGCATATAAGCTGTTAAACAAAGTCAAACTTTGGTTATACTCCCTTTTACTAACGGTATACCTAATTTGGCGGTAATCAGTATAATAATTCCTGTGGTGTATTGCAAAAGCTTTATCACAGAGTACTCAAGGATACAGATGCGGTATCATGGCGTGTATGGAGAACTCCACCCACACACGCCAGAAAAATGGCCTCACCGCCCAGCAATGTGGCGGAATGCCGTACGTCAGTCAACTCCTGGAGACTAACTCTCCAGATGGCAGTCCGAACAATAGGGAATATTCCATAACGTGCGGTAGCCAATTACACTCAAGGCCAGTTTTCACAGCTTCGCGCTGTGCCCATGCACGACGAAAATATAATCAAATATTATTTTATACTCAACAAAGAAGAGCAGCGAGTCCTTGGCACAAACAACATACAAATGCCACAAAAAAAAATTTGAATGCAAAATAATAACGGCACTTATCTAAGCCAAAGGACCCTGCAAACAAAATACAGTATACAGAATAATTCTAAAATCATGGGACAAACGTTGAGGGGTGGTAGAGCTCACTAAAACAAACAATTATTGTATAAGAATATATGGGCGGAAGTAACGCGTTGAGGTACAAACACAAAAATAACACATGCAATGCAACACAATGCTTATTTACAACGTCGCCGGTAAATGCCTTTTTACAGCAATGTTTATAATAATTGCTCAAAATTGCTACCACTGACAGTAATGCAAGCTTGGTAGCGTCGGTGGAGTGATTGGCGAACAGATTCAAATACGCCGGGTATTTCACGCACGCCACCATTGTCAGCCAATCACGCCATATGTAGATGTCGCCAAGCATGCGTGACTGTTGGTGGATGCATTTCCAGCAACTGTTTTAACATTTTCTGTACGGAATCACTCGTTACGTATGCTGCTAATGAACATTTTATGTTTCCGTTAATGTGTTATGTTTTTGTGTTTGTGCCTCAACGTGTCACTCCGGCCCATATATTCCTATACAATAATTGTTTGTTTTAGTGAGGTCTACCACCCCTCAATGTTTGTCCCATGATTTTAGAATCACTCTGTATATAGATATTTATAGGAAGCGACATTACTCAAATTTCAGCAGGGTAGTTGTATCTATGGCACAAAAGAAAGAGAAACACTAAACTACTAAGAAATCAAAAGACGTATCTTGTGGTTGTGCACTAGTGAATATATATATATTTTTTAAACGTTTCTCAAACAACGTTAAATAAAGTTGATATTTCCACTACAGCTTGACACGAAACGTTGCAAGGACAACAAAATACAAAGCTCATTAATTACTATGCGTGATAACACAAATATACTGGGCAAACAACCAATTATCCAGAAATAAAATTATTTATGTGACTTTAAAACTTTAAAATATCATCAAATAAAATTGCAAAAGGGTCCCTGGGATGCGTTACTCACATCTAATGCAGAAAATATATATTAAATACAAAAAACGTGATAATCTTTAACTTAATTAAAATTTTCTACGTCTTTAATGTTGTACACACATGGATAATCACAAAGAACATGCTTTATGACATAATGATTACAATACATTGAATAAGCGTTTTTTAAAGTCAAATTCTGGTGTTTGAATGAACAGTAACAGAGGGTCCGTTGTGACTTGGCTGTCCAGACGGCGAGCGCCCAGCAGTTGATGTGTGTGTGTGCGCGCGTGCGTGGGTGCGTGTGTGGGTGCACGCACACTTCCCAGGAGACTGGGCAGTCGAAGGCGAGTCCACGAAGTTGCACCAGTAAGAAAACTCTCAAACAGCAGTTCACACGCGCACATCTGGAAGCACAAGCCGGGAGATGAAGACGAGACCCACAGGCTAGGAAGTAATGGAGGTTGGATCCAGGGACCCTTACTAGCATAACACATCAACGAACCGCGAAAAAAAAAATTTGAATACCTAATGCGTGACGGAGAACAAACGAAGAAACCGAAAGTCATACCCACCGCAGAGGACATGCAATTAAAGACTTACATGATGAACACTAGAAGATTTACAACAAAAAGTAGCAACATGTTCGTGTATTAGTAGTGACTACATCATGATTGCGATTTGAATACTGTAAAAAAACCGCAGGCACTTAAGTGCAAAGAAATTCCATAACGGCCACAGTACAAAAAAAGAATTTCATTTACACCTCACCTCTCTTAGCCAAAGGCCATCNCAAAGAAATTCCATAACGGCCACAGTACAAAAAAAGAATTTCATTTACACCTCACCTCTCTTAGCCAAAGGCCATCCGAGGTCTTTATTAATAATCTTCTATTCCTTATAATCATTCTTGCTACTTCCACTGCCAAGGAATCTTATTGGGCTTGGGAATCTTCTTCTTCCTTCCCTTTTATTTTTCCTTAATTCCACACGTTCCTGTTCTTCTTATTCTTCATCTTTTTCTTTTTTTATAGATTCTTTATCTTCTTTTTATTATCCTTTCTTCTTTTATCATTCTTCATTTCCTTTTATCTTTTTGACCATCTTACTTCTTATTCTTGTTTTCTTTTTCTTCTTCTTCTCTTCATCCTCTTCCTTAAGAACTCCTTCTTCTATCCTTCTTCGCCACAGTACAGCGAGCACTCGCCGTATGTCAAGGTCAGGAGCATACGAACAACGCTTCGCGGGCCACGCACAGCTGCCAAACAAAAGACGAACGGCAATATTAGATTGTTAGCGATGGGTGTCGTCGGCTGTCCAGAAGAAACTCATTATACCCAGGCATATCGTGTGAGTAGAAGACTATCGTTTTGGTAAAAACCACGACATGAGCTGATGGATTGGCTATAAAAAGTGCAAGAAAATGTAAGTAGAGAAATGCAGCCGCACTATGCGGTACAAAAAAGGAAGCAAACAAAAGAATTTGCGATGCTGCAATGAACANAGCAAAAGAATTTGCGATGCTGCAATGAACATCCTATCTGCAGAGAAGCAATCGCACTGAAAAACGGGTCGGCAGGTCACTAAAACTAACTTTCAAAGCACAGAATGAAATGAACTGAAACTAAATTAACGACCCAAACATTTNCAAAGAAATTCCATAACGGCCACAGTACAAAAAAAGAATTTCATTTACACCTCACCTCTCTTAGCCAAAGGCCATCTGAGGTCTTTATTAATAATCTTCTATCCCTTATAATCATTCTTGCTACTTCCACTGCCAAGGAATCTTATTGGGCTTGGGAATCTTGTTCTTCCTTCCCTTTTATTTTTCCTTAATTCCACACGTTCCTGTTCTTCTTATTCTTCATCTTTTCCTTTTTTATAGATTCTTTATCTTCTTTTTATTATCCTTTCTTCTTTTATCATTCTTCATTTCCTTTTATCTTTTTGACCATCTTACTTCTTATTCTTGTTTTCTTTTTCTTCTTCTTCTCTTCATCCTCTTCCTTAAGAACTCCTTCTTCTATCCTTCTTCGCCACAGTACAGCGAGCACTCGCCGTATGTCAAGGTCAGGAGCATACGAACAACGCTTCGCGGGCCACGCACAGCTACCAAACAAAAGACGAACGGCAATATTAGATTGTTAGCGATGGGTGTCGTCGGCTGTCCAGAAGAAACTCATTATACCCAGGCATATCGTGTGAGTAGAAGACTATCGTTTTGGTAAAAACCACGACATGAGCTGATGGATTGGCTATAAAAAGTGCAAGAAAATGTAAGTAGAGAAATGCAGCCGCACTATGCGGTACAAAAAAGGAAGCAAACAAAAGAATTTGCGATGCTGCAATGAACATCCTATCTGCAAAGAAGCAATTGCACTGAAAAACGGATCGGCAGGTCACTAAAACTAACTTTCAAAGCACAGAATGAAATGAACTGAAACTAAATTAACGACCCAAACATTTNATCGGCAGGTCACTAAAACTAACTTTCAAAGCACAGAATGAAATGAACTGAAACTAAATTAACGACCCAAACATTTAAATAACAAAATTGTGACAAACTGTGATTAAATAAACTGAAATGTATAAGTAACACACTACACAAGCTTTGAAAAACCATTAAATCAAAATAGAAAAAAAATTACATTTACGTAAGTTGTATTATAAATAAATACTGGACAAATAGAACTCAGTTTTTAGTATAATACATTTTCAACTGCTGAAATGGAAAATAAAAGCATTATTTACTGCATTGATATAAATACAAAATAAAACTAGACATTTCAATAATATGCCCAATCGTTTTCTCTGACAAATAGCAAAAATTAGGTTTCAAAATAAATTTAAAAAACAGAACCGCATTATAAAACGACGCCGTGTGGCCAATGGAAGATCGAGTTCGCTACCATAAAATGAACCACCTTGCCATTTCGCACCTGTATCCTTACCTATCGTGTGGCGTCACGTCTAGTTTCCACGGTGAGTTGAAATGACGGAGAACAGGACTTGGTTCGCTCTGGAGAACGACGGGCCCGCGAGATGGTAGCTAGTTCGGCTCGACTCGGGACTGCCGGACTTTCCCGAAGGTGGGTCGACAGTTACAGTTGTTTACACAATAAAAAAACTTAGCAAGCAGTAAAAAGTAAGCAGAAGAAATGTTTACTGCTTCAAACACAGTTCAACACATTGGACTTGCTACTTCTCAATGCAAAGGAAATATTTCGGAGGTCTTAAGGTTAGCCAATCACCGGAAAGTATGCAATGAAATATAAACATATTTTATAATTTTTATTTCAAATTGAGTAATACATTATATATTTTTACTGGCCCCATTCGAAAAAAAAAACCAATCGCCGAAGACGAACTTACGATTAAATAACCAACAGTTTCCATTTTTATCAAATACGACTTTCACTGAGATGCGTTTCTATTGGTCGACCTCAAGCAGTAAAATTACTTTTGTTTGAGTTGAATTTCGGAGGCCTACTACTTAAAGCTTACTGCTTATTTTTTTTTAATTGTGTGAAGCCCTTACGAGCGGCAAGCTCGCCGGAGTGAAGGGCCGTGCTACGAAGAACCAATGAGACTGCTGGTTCCGAGGCTGCTGTGAAGATGATTGGCTGATCAACTGAGCGAGGGCTCCGCATGGCTGACGCATCAAGTGCGTTGCAGAGGCTTGGTAAAAAAAAATAACACGTGGTTAAAAAACAATTGTGTGTTTTGCAGTGGTGCCTCAATACGAAAAGCATTGTAAAAAACATTTCGCGCCCAAAGACCATTTTCAAGTTCTCATTTCAACATGAGGATTATTTATTGTTTTTGGGAATGAAAATGATTAAAACGGGTGTTTTCAGGGTCAGTTTTAGCTGCTGAATTTTCCGTACATAAACTTCGGAGTTTTCTTTCGGCTCGCACAATACTTTCATGTTTATTAGCGTGCAGTAAAATCACAGAGTCTCCGGTGGAAGTGACGTTGAGGCGAGTGTCCGACGCTGCCTCATCAACACACAGCCACAACTGCTGGGCGCCCAAGCAAGGACGCATGGATGGACGGCTTCCCCTTAGGGCGCAGGCAACCCTTATGAATGCATTTTTAGAAATTCGATCATTAATATGGTAAAAAAAGGCGTAAAAGTAAAGTAAGTTTTCGATCACTCCTCAATACCTAATTAAACCCGTAGGATATAGTTACGGTATTNAAAGGCGTAAAAGTAAAGTAAGTTTTCGATCACTCCTCAATACCTAATTAAACCCGTAGGATATAGTTACGGTATTTCCCTTATAAAGTTAGCTATATAAATGCCTTAAAAATTTTTTTTTTATATTATTTTTAAATTCAACCTCTTAAAGGGTGAGAAGGGGTCAAATGTGTCTTCGAGGACTTCCCAATAGTTCATTAACCCGACTAGATATCNAACCTCTTAAAGGGTGAGAAGGGGTCAAATGTGTCTTCGAGGACTTCCCAATAGTTCATTAACCCGACTAGATATCGTTTTGCTCTTTGCTTCAAAAGGTTGCCTAAATAAATACTTAATAGGTATTTATTAGAATTTTTTAATTCCACTCCTAAGGGAGTGAAAAGAAGTAAAATGTGTTTTCGAGTTCTACTTAATAGCGCATTAACGCGATAAGATATCACTATTCTCTGTGCTTCAAAAGGCTACTTATACAAATGCCAAAATAAAATAGTAAATTTTAGCGCTTTTTAAAATTCTACCTTTAAGGGATGAAAAGGGGTAAGTAAAATGTTTTTTCGAGGACTCCTCATTAGCTCATTAATCCGTTAAGATATCGTTATGCTCTTTGCTTTGAATTGAAAGCTCGGCCATATAAAGTCCTAAAAAAACAAAATTATTTCGGAATTTTTCGAAATTCAACCCTTAAGACAGTGGAAAGGTGTAAAACGTATTTTCCAGTACTCCTCGATAGCTCAAAACCCAATAAAATATCGCTATGTCCCTTGCTTAGGAAGGTTAGCTTCATACATACGTAAAAATTAATTTCAAAAGTTCTCGATATTGTGCCCTTAATATAGTCAAAAGTGTTAAGAAGTGTTTTCGAGGAATCCTTCAACAACTCATTAACACAATGGAATACCGTTACTCGGTTTTCTTCCAAAAGTTGGCTACAAAAAATTCCTAAAACTAATTCATGGGTATTTAAAAATGTTAATACCTATAAGAAAGCGAAAAGGTATAAAATGTGNAAAAAATTCCTAAAACTAATTCATGGGTATTTAAAAATGTTAATACCTATAAGAAAGCGAAAAGGTATAAAATGTGGTATCGATTATATTTTAAATTACATCATTTCCATGCCTGAAACTTTCAAACCCGCGTGTTTTATAAAAACGTATCATACGACAAAAGTATGAATGTAAAGGAAACCCGTATCNCTGAAACTTTCAAACCCGCGTGTTTTATAAAAACGTATCATACGACAAAAGTATGAATGTAAAGGAAACCCGTATCTCACTGTGAAACAGAAAGTTTAGTTTCCTTTTCAGTTGCAGACAAAATTGTCAGAACTCAGCCAAATAAATAATTTAATAGATCGTTTTCATAAATCGCGCTGGCAGTGAAGTACATCGAAATGTGTTTTTTAAATGAACTTCTGTATATATGTTTAAATCACATTTTATACAGCGGTTAATAATTTCGTACGTCATTTTGAATGGAGAATGAACTGAGGTGAAGTACACATNAAATCACATTTTATACAGCGGTTAATAATTTCGTACGTCATTTTGAATGGAGAATGAACTGAGGTGAAGTACACATGCAAGCTGCACAGTAACCATTCTTTGAACTTCAGGACGACCATTTTGCAAATCGCCTAGAGAACCGTCAAAACCATATTTTGTAACAGTGGCGATGATGTTTGTTGAATTTTTATTTTTCTACAAATCAGTGCTTTTGTTCACGAAAATAATATTTAACGTAACCTGCATATCATCCAGAAATAAAGCAAAGACAAAATCCTGCTTGTCCAATTTTTAGGTTATGTGTACTTTTAATGNGCCTGCATATCATCCAGAAATAAAGCAAAGACAAAATCCTGCTTGTCCAATTTTTAGGTTATGTGTACTTTTAATGTGAATCAATAATTGGTTTTAAAATAAATTCCGTAAAAGATGTGACGAGGATCTAGCAACGTTAACTATATGATAAATCTTGAGCCAGTTTGCTTAAGATGTTCGATGTACAAATGTATCACGATGGCGAGGACACAGTTTTAAACATCCATTACCCGGCGCCATTCGTCAACGCCATCTACCCGCCTCAAGGTCAGGGCTACGTGAATGTTATTGCGAAGCCTTAACCTTCCAAAACGCTGCAATAGCACCAGGCTCCAGGCGAAGGCTTACTAACAAGATGTAACTGAGGCATAAGGGAGGAATAAGTTTTCATAGCGCGTATACCACTCATTCCATCCAAGTACCCCTTTGAATGTAAAATATTACAACTCTCATTAAAGGTCTGTTTAAGATACGGCTATAAGTGTCACTAAAGACGACAGGGAGAGACTTGCTGGAGGACTGCCTCTCACAAGGGCAGCCCCACGTGGTCTGCTCCAGAGTGAGCTCGCCTAGCAACTGGTAATCCTAGCACCTGAGAGCCAAACCGCTATTGTCGTGTACAAAGACATCCTTCGGTAAAGGAAATTAGTAACATCTTCACGTATAAAAGCGCACGCGTGTGTTTATAAATATAAGACCACCGAACCCTCATACGCCCCCGGAAGAGCCTTGGTGTTGTGAGACCGGAAGCCTAAGACTCCCACAACTCACATGATGTTTAAGAAATTAATCATTTTGTTAAAATATTTTTCCTTTACAGTTCTGTCCGGAACTTGGTACTTGGACTTGACTCTTGACCGGCGCATCGTGCATCTATAACAACGTAAAAATAAATGCGGCCGACATACGTAAAGAGCTGCAGAGTGGCAGAGTGTTGGTGGGAGCTTGTGTGTTCGTGTTGCGTCGCACGTAGGTCGTAACCGCGGACATTGCTCGAGGCGCTTCCTAGCGGTGCACGGGCGAACTCAGTGTAGCTACTTACCGCTTCCAGTCGCGGAATATGCACGTATACAGATGTGGAATAAGAGAGCTGAGAGGTTATGGTCTTGAGCTGGTGAAAATGGAATAGTGACAGAACGAAACCCGCTGACTAACTCCAACCTTCACCACGTTTCCCACTTGCGAAAATCCGCGTGACGTCGCCGGGAACCGAGTAGTCTGGCCACTACACCACTGCGGCTCCCAGAAGTAAAATGGCGTGACGGTTCTTTTATTGTAGTTGGCTACGGGGGGTCTCTGGAAGAGTGTCTTTTGTCTGATTGGCTACCGCGTGCTGCGGAACATTCCCTATTGGCTGGCTGCCAGCTGGCGAGTAAGTGTTCATGTGCTGACTGTCGAATGGCGTTCCGACATGTGGCTGGTCAGTGAGACCATTTTACTGGCGTGTGCAGTTCTTGGATACAGCAGCACATTAGCTGTTTCACTTGTGTATTGTTTAGTGCAGGAGCATCAACAGCGCGTAGCTCTCATTCAGTCTGTCCAGTGGCGAAGAGGGGGTAGGGATTTATAACAGATTTCTGGCATGATATGCGTGCTGTTTAAACACTTTAGGAAACTTACAATACCATTGCCATTAAGGCGCCCGTCTACCTGGCGCTTGAACTGCGTTGCAGAGTGTTCAAAATATACGTTTTTCAACGAAACTATTAAGCGTGCGTCCAACGTGCTGATCTACGAAAAGAACATATACTTCAGACGAGAGCTGTTAAGTACTTTCAAAATATCACGTACGTTAGAAACATCAATTCAGAGTACTCCAAAACCGCTAAAAACGGCCTTTCCAAGGCGCTGTAGCTCAAAATGCACGCATCAGATACATACAAAACTACTATAGGGGCCTGCACTGAACCTTCCTAAAGACTTCCCACTAATAAAATAATATGGTCACCACTGAAAGTCCCATAGGTACACGCAGCACGACGAGAACACTGCACGCCAGTTCAGAGCCTTGCGCTTAGCGGCGATGGCGTACTTGATGCGCGTGGCAGTGACGCCCTTATCGCTCCCGGGCTTCTCGGCCTAAACGTGCGAAAAAGTTCCAGGTAGACGGGGGCTTTAAACTTTAAAGATAACAACAGTACGGTATAACCCCATTTTCTTACATTTAGCTCGTTTTTTCTGTACTTTGTTGATAATGCACTAAAGTTGTCGAACAACGTCGTACAAAAAACAACTATTCTATATAAGTAACTAGGTCGCCCTTAGTGCGCACGCTAAATACCTGAAGTCAGACGGCGTCCAGAAAGTATTCCCTCGAGCTGCGGCGGCTTCGTCATAGCCAAGTGGTAGATAACTCTCCAAGGGCGAACACGCCATCTGTCTTGGGGGGAGGGGAAGCCGAGATTTATCTAACAGCATCTGTAATAAGTGCAAAAGCAGTTAAGTAATGTCACTAATTAAATTGACGTTAAGTGCAGTTGTTAACGTACAGACATCTAAGTGCGTCTTGCAACTGACTGCAGGTGAAACATGTAAAAACACACTGTAAGATAGTAAACAAAATGTTTGCGAACCATCGGTGACCCCTCTTCCATGCAGTAACAAGGGCATCTGGTTGTCCCAGTTTCTCGCAGTATGTATGAGAGAGAGANATCGGTGACCCCTCTTCCATGCAGTAACAAGGGCATCTGGTTGTCCCAGTTTCTCGCAGTATGTATGAGAGAGAGAGACATTTCGTGTCTTCGCTTCACTCTCATGTGCTCTCTGGCAATCTGCCATTTTTTTTATTACAGTTGCAGCTTGAAGTTATTGCAGATACGTCAAACATAATGAAGAAGTCATATTTAAACACAAGTACGTTTNTTTACAGTTGCAGCTTGAAGTTATTGCAGATACGTCAAACATAATGAAGAAGTCATATTTAAACACAAGTACGTTTGATTCTATTAGTTGTGAGTTCGTGTAATATTTTTGGAGGTACAAGTGTTACCTCAGCTGCTAGGAGAGCTTGGCCTTATTAATTTACCGAGCGAGTTGAACGCTGTGCTAGCCTTCATATTCGTGTTCACAAGGACCTGTGTTCAATTCCCGGTACAGCCACCCGGACTTCGGATTTCCATGATTTCCGAAATCAGTCTTGCTCCGTCTCCTGCGCTTTGAATAGCTAATGCAAATCTGAAGGCGAGCCTGTTGTTTTACTTGTCAACGTTTGCAATCGTTAAAATGTTTCAAGTGCGTGTCGTATTTTGTTCACGTATCTTGTGCTGTTTGCCTCGAGGAGANCGTTTGCAATCGTTAAAATGTTTCAAGTGCGTGTCGTATTTTGTTCACGTATCTTGTGCTGTTTGCCTCGAGGAGATCACTCTGTGTTAGATCGAGAGTATGTAACGTTTCCCTTTCGACAGCCAGTGTGGTGCAGTGGTCTGACCATTCACCTCCTGTCAAGGCAACCCGGGTTATTCCCTGCGGGATAGACCTAGATATTCGCACGTGGTAAACATGGCGGACGTTACCGCTGGTCGGCGGGTTTTCTCGGGGATCTCCCGTTTACCTTGTCACTTCATTCCGGCTCTGCTCCTCTCTCACCGCCCTTAACCGTCATCGGCTCTCAAGACCTTATTGTCTGTCCGTGTTCGAATGGGCACTTTTAGTTTATTGAAAGTTCACGTGACCCGAATTAATCGACTAAAATGATGTCATGTTTGGTACTTCAGTCTAAAAAGGTTGTTCACGGTAAAATGAGCACTTTTGAAAGCCCTGCTAAATTTATGCTTTCAGCCCGATGGTTGCATATCTTTCCGCATACCTATCAAAATAAACACTGACATGTGACTTTCAGCTGGTGTTCACCTCAGCTAGCTCGTCTGTCCAGTGTATACTCATTAAATAAACAACAAACAGTACCCAGTAAATCAGCACTATTCCATAAACATGCACGCGTTAATTTCAGGAAGTAATAAGACTATTGGTTTGTGAATATTGATTGGTGATCACTATTATTTTTCTGTTTGGACGTAAATTAATGCCTTCAACTATGGTCACCACTTCCGAACACTCGAAATAGGAACCAGTGAATATCTACTGATTAGCAGTTGAAACAGCTCCATCCGGAATCAATACACAAATAAAACTACTAACTTCTTCAGTTAAAAGAAATCCACTTCTCAAAACAGTAGAAAATAAGTTGTTTATGGTTGATTAATAAATAATACCCNTGACCATTCACCTCCTGTCAAGGCAACCCGGGTTATTCCCTGCGGGATAGACCTAGATATTCGCACGTGGTAAACATGGCGGACGTTACCGCTGGTCGGCGGGTTTTCTCGGGGATCTCCCGTTTACCTTGTCACTTCATTCCGGCTCTGCTCCTCTCTCACCGCCCTTAACCGTCATCGGCTCTCAAGACCTTATTGTCTGTCCGTGTTCGAATGGGCACTTTTAGTTTATTGAAAGTTCACGTGACCCGAATTAATCGACTAAAATGATGTCATGTTTGGTACTTCAGTCTAAAAAGGTTGTTCACGGTAAAATGAGCACTTTTGAAAGCCCTGCTAAATTTATGCTTTCAGCCCGATGGTTGCATATCTTTCCGCATACCTATCAAAATAAACACTGACATGTGACTTTCAGCTGGTGTTCACCTCAGCTAGCTCGTCTGTCCACTGTATACTCATTAAATAAACAACAAACAGTACCCAGTAAATCAGCACTATTCCATAAACATGCACGCGTTAATTTCAGGAAGTAATAAGACTATTGGTTTGTGAATATTGATTGGTGATCACTATTATTTTTCTGTTTGGACGTAAATTAATGCCTTCAACTATGGTCACCACTTCCGAACACNTTGATTGGTGATCACTATTATTTTTCTGTTTGGACGTAAATTAATGCCTTCAACTATGGTCACCACTTCCGAACACACGAAATAGGAACCAGTGAATATCTACTGATTAGCAGTTGAAACAGCTCCATCCGGAATTAATACACAAATAAAACTACTAACCTCTTCAGTTAAAAGAAATCCACTTCTCAAAACAGTAGAAAATAAGTTGTTTATGGTTGATTAATAAATAATACCCNCTCTTCAGTTAAAAGAAATCCACTTCTCAAAACAGTAGAAAATAAGTTGTTTATGGTTGATTAATAAATAATACCCATGATTAAAAACGTAGCATTACGGTGTGAAATAAATTAAATACAATTATTTTGTAGGAAAACAAAACTTTTTCTTGTACAAAAAGTTTTGGATGTGGGTAGGCTTGGACCTTCGCCCAAAATGCAACAAACACTCTGTATCTATGGTGTGTCGTCTTACTGACTCCACTACTTTGTCACTGTGAAAGTCGCTTTCGGATTTTGTACAGTACACACAATGGCGAACCACTATTAGTTTCGTATTATGAAAGTACTACATGCTGTCGATATATATGTATATATATTCTGCACACATGCATGTCTTTGCAAGGTTTGAAAGTCAATCAAGTTAAGTGTAGTTGAGACTCTGTGCTTAAGAGATAAATATATTGGTTGCAATAACAAGGTTGTCGCTGTTTTCTTGTATCGAACATTTTACAAAGCAGCGAGATTTTACAGAATGAAGCTGTTATTTTGAAGTAACAGATTGACTAGTAATAACTGTGCTAATTCGACAGTGGAATGTTATAAAAAATTCAATCGTTTATGAAATTCGATGCTTTTTTCATTATTTGATAAGTTAACTTTCACAGAACAAAATATTCGTCGGCGGAAATCTGCGTATCTTATCGAATCATCTCACTGTCGAAGTAGTAAAATTATTACCGATCAAANAATATTCGTCGGCGGAAATCTGCGTATCTTATCGAATCATCTCACTGTCGAAGTAGTAAAATTATTACCGATCAAAATGTCGCTAAAAAATAACAGTTCAATCTGCAGTTTCTCGTTGCATTGTAAAATGGCGGATGCTAGTAAACATCGATAACCTCGTAAACTAAAACAACAATTTTTTTTTTTAAATCACAGAATCTGATCTAAACTGAACTTGGATTGACTTTCGAACCCTGGAAAGACACGAACGTGGACGGAATATGTATATATTGCGAAAGTATAAAGTACTTTCACGTCATGAAACTCAGAGCAGTTTGCCATTACACTTTCCGTTTCAGTAGCCTATAAATAGGGGCAGTGATATTTCGCGAAAATATTTCGAGACAAGATGCAGTCCAAAGCACTGTAGGGTCGTCCAGCTTCTTTGTTTGGCTAAAAAAATGTTCTGGCCCGTGTTAACCGTTTGCGCACTAATCACGAAGGTTCAGTGTCGGAGTTACTTAGTCCCGAGTGGCTTGGTCAAAGACGGACACGGCACCAGCAGCCAATGGAGGTATAACAACAGTTGAGGTGCGTATATAGTATTGAAGTCTGCTGTGTGCTCCTATTTTTACGCGAGAAGTCATTGGCCCTAGCCGTAATATGTAACAGTGTGCTGGAGTAGCTATGCCCTCGCAGCTGAGGGGCAAAGTGGCCGACTTGTAGTCGGAGGGTTGGGAGTTGGCGCCCCGGTTACTCCGCGGCAGATCTTCACTTCGCATGTCGCGCACACGTGGACTCTGAATTAGTCGTCAAGTAGGTTTAACTGAGCTCGTCAACCGTCAACAACACATCCACTGTCAAACATCACACACGCTCTGTCTAGCGGCGCATGTATCGGCCAATATGTCCATAAAGTCAACTTTGAAGAAAAGTAGAGCAGTAGGTATGATGACTGACCATAAAAGCTGCAGAATACACAAGTCTTATGGTGGAGGTTCGATCCAAGCTTCGTCCATAAACTTTTCGTGTAGACAATATTTTTTATTTTGCGACAAAATAAATCGTACTTAACTTATCTAACGTAAGAGTGCCCTTTTTTTTTTATCCTGGAGCTTATTTATCAACCACCTACAAATAACTTAATTTTCTACTGTTTGAATTAGTGAATTTCCTTTTAGCTGAAGAATTAGTGATATTTTTCTACAGATTCCGGATGGAGCAATTTTAACTGGCAATCAGTAAATATTTACTGATTCGAACTTACAGTGAAGACATAAAAAATATGTTTGATTTAGTTAATCAACAGAATAGCAGAATATTTTTAAAAAAAATTTCCTGTTATAAACACCACACCAAGACGTTTCGAGCGTTCACATTTAAAAACTGTGAATAGCTGATACGCTCGTTCGTTAAAGAAAGGAACACTTTTAGAGAATACGGTGAAATTACTCCACACAGGAAACAACGTGCCTTAAAAAATCGCTAAATGACATAAGAATTACGTTTAACAACATTTACAAGTAGAAATATGTTGCATAAATACCTTACAAATCATTACTTTAATACGAGGCGTGTGCAAAAAGTAAGAGTACTGTTGGGCTGTCGTGCCATGGGATTTTTTTTTCAACAGTTGGCATCACTAAGTGTTTGTGGGGGTTTCCTGAAAACAATGAACACCGGCGACCCTCGTGAGTAGCAAAACTCGCCTCGTAGTGTCCGTTTCTGTGAAATATGTTAATCAGAAATCCCGCCAAGTGCGAGGTGCGCGCTGTCATAAGGTTCCTCCTCGCGGAAGGAAAAACGCCGACTGAAATTTTTGCACGGATCAAAACTGTTTATGGCGAAGGTGCTATGAACTGAACGAACGTGTTTAAGCGGTGTCGTGAGTTTAATGAAGGAAGAACGAATATTTATGACGAGGAAAGGAGTGGAAGATCTTCAATTGTGACCGATGAGTTGGTGAAAAAAATCGAGGAAACTGTTCGTGAAGACCGCCGTTGACAGTGGATGAAATGTATGCGATGTTTCCACAAATTTCCAGATCTCTGTTACACGAAACAATTACAGCAATGCTGGGATATCGAAAATTGTGCTCAAGATGGGTCCCAAAACAACTGACAGAGCAGCACAACTTGAATCGGGTCGCTAGAGCTCGCGAGTTCCTTGAGCGATTTGAATTGGAAGGTGAGGATTTTCTGAGCTCCATTGTGACTGGTGATAAAACATGGGTGGCTCATTACACCCCTGAGACAAAAAGACAGTCATCACAGTGGCGGCACACTGGTTCTCCATCTGCCAAAAAATTCAAAACCTCAATTTCGGCCAAAAAAAATTATGGCAACCGTGTTTTGGGACCAAAAAGGGATCATTTTGATCGATTTTTTGCCTCAGGGGGAGACGATTAATGCAGCACGATACTGTGAGACCCTACATAAGCTCAAGAGAGCAATTCAAAACAAACGGAGGGGAATGTTGACGAAGGAAGTGTGTTTGTTGCACGACAACGCCCGCTCGCACACGGCCAACGCCACCAAGGCGCTTTTGAACTCGTTTGGTTGGGACATTTTGAACCGCCCTGCATACTCCCCTAACTTGGCACCTTCAGATTTTCATTTTTTCACCTTCCTGAAGACTTGCATGGGTGGAAAAAAATTTTCTAACCGATGAGGAGGTGAAACAAGAGGTCTTGAAGTGGACGAAGGATATGGCGGGAGAGTTCTATGAGAAGGGCATCAAAAAGCTTGCGCCACGACTTACAACCTGCATAGAACGGGAAGGCGACTACGTGGAAAAATAAGTAACATATATACCTACAATATCCTGTAATTCTGTTTAAATAAATATTTTTTTTTAAATACAAAAAATTGAGTACTCTTACTTTCTGGATATGCATGCACAAGTAAATGGTGGCAGTTACTATAACATTACGAGTAACGAAAACCACTGTCATGAAACTAAATGGCTCAACATAATTGATCCAAATTCTTACAGCATACTTCCACAGTAATATCTGTCACTAGATACAAGTTTCATGAAAATTCGTCCAGTCACACAGTTTCTAATGCACATAACACCAACGTTTCTAAAGGCCTACCACTTACCTTACTACAAAAATTACATTTTGCTAGTCAAAATTAAATGTCTTCACTGATATGAACGTAACTTCACAAAAATTCTAAAAACACAATACCTACCCGATGACAATGTATTTCATGAATCTGCACCCACTTATTTAATGCAGAATCTAATTTTACCCCAAATTACCTACCATGAAGGAATAATGAAAATTATTACTTACTGTTTGATATATCAGCTCATGCAAATTAAACTTTTTGGACAGACGTTGCAATATTGTTTTAACATATTCCTAACACTAAAAAAATTATTTATGTGCAGTATAAAACAATTTATGCCGCTATTGTTTCAAAACGAATGAAATAAGTGCCGAGGTATTAACTCTACGATCGAAAGTTTAGAATCGCAACACGTATCGCAAATATAACAAAACACACTCCTTTGAAGTTACTTGAAGTTTATTCGAGTTTTAAAATGTACATTCACTTCAGTTGCACGAAGCACTACATTTTCCAGGTAGGCGTGAATTTTCAAGAATTTATGGGACAAGAAACTACCTGAAAATACAGCAGACAATAATAACAAACAAGGCCACTTCACTCAGAACATGTACAAAATATTTTATTTATTACGTTAATGAATACTTTATTTCAGATATTACATACAAACATTTAAAGAATCGTTGATCGTAAACCGCTGTTTTGCTGACACACGAGCGCGGACCGGGGGAAGAAAAAAAATACGACGAACCAGTTAACATGTATGTTGCGTCCGCCAGGTGATGAAAATGAAGGAGTTAGAAACATATGTGTTACAATCACGCCAAATTCTATTCTTATTTACATATATCTAAAACAAACTGAATTGTAGATTTCAGAAATTTTTAACTTTACGACAAGTAAGACGTTAAAACATGGAACTACTTCTCGTAGTTCGCTGCCAACTTAACTGTGAGTATTACTATAATTGTTCACGTTCAATAATATGCAGTTACGGACAGTGATTTTTTTTTCAAAGTTTGATTTCAAGACTGCTCATTTTATCTTGAACCATCTATAGTTTTTAGTATGTAAAGTAACAAAAACTTTCTCAAATTACCAAATGGCAACCATCGCTGAACAAGTGACTATTCTAAAATACCAATGTATTAAGTGGTCCATTTGAACACAGTGTTTCACCAGACGCTGACTGGCGTGCCGCAGTGTTGTTGGCTAGTGTTGCCGGCTGGATTCGGCTCTGCACTGTAACGTGCTCTGTGCTGAGCTGTAGAGAGGCGCCAGGTGAGTGCGCCTCTGTAGAGTAGCCGCTCTGTGCACGAGGTGAGCTGCCTCACCTCGACACGGCCAATGGCACGGAAACAAAGTCCTCCCTCGCTACACAACAATCGATATTGCCGCCGTGACGTCACGACATTATACCTGCGCCGCGCTGGTGACGCCACCCCCTCTCCCACCCTCCTCTCCCATCCACCGGAGGACACGGGTCGTGCTTTGTCCTCCTACAGGCACCGCCCTTAAGGTCCCCGCCTACCGGCAGCTAGTTTCCACCTAAGAGGTCGAGAAGCGCGGGAGCGATAAAGACTACACTGCCACGCGCATCAAGTGCGTTGTCGCCGCTAAGCGCAAGGCTCTGAACTAACGTGCAGTGTTCTCGTTGCACAACGTGTATCTATGGGACTTTCAGCGGTGACATTATGTTATTGGATAAAAGTCTGTGGCTAGGTTCAATTCAGGGCTGTCGACAGATTTTTTTCAATAATCAATGTAATACATGTATACATTTATAAAAGCTATTATTATAAATAATTTTGATTTCATTGAGTAGCAACTATAATTCATGCTTAAAATATGTNTTCAATAATCAATGTAATACATGTATACATTTATAAAAGCTATTATTATAAATAATTTTGATTTCATTGAGTAGCAATGCTTAAAATTCATGCTTAAAATATGGCACTATTTTGTAAGATATACAACAATATATTGGTTCTCACGCCCATATGATCAGTTACTTATGAAATACCGTACAATGATACTTTCATCTGAGATGTATATCCGCACATGATTATCTATAGTACTTTCACGAGTGATATAAGCAAAGCGCATGTTTCTAACTGGCTTCGCCTGTCTCAGAGGTTAACAACAGCTGTTAGCCCTGGCTACTGGAGTATCGCGCCACAGCTCGAACACACCTGTGTCTACATTGCCAAACCTTCCCTTCACTTTGCGACAGGATCCTGATATAGTCCATTCACACTTACTTCTGACTTTTCTGGAGCCATGCCAAAGTTCTACTTCCAGGATACTCCTCCGCCTCGTGCAAACAAAGTATAATCGAGCCTAGGAATTTTCACCAAATGAACGACGCACCAAATTCGTGCGTACTCTGTGTGATAATATTTTCCAAAGAACTGTTTCTTACCAGAGATTACCAACACACTTATTTTCTATCTGTTTTTGTTCATATTAATTATAAATGAAAAATAATTTATTGATAAACATTCGTAAAAATTTGTTTTAACCAAAAATATAAAACTTTCATGTTAAGAGAAGTTTAAATCGCTGTGGTACGTAACATATTTAGTAAATAACCAAGCACGCCATACATAAAGTGATTTTTCAAATGTTAGTTTATAAAAGTGTGAAGAAACACAAATAGACTATATAACACTTCCACTCTGGGCGAATCAAAGACGTCTCTCTCCACTGCGTCTGGATTTTCATGCCCTGGATGTGCATGTTGTAAACGTTCGCTGTGCTTACTGTACAGAAACCATTGCCTTGTCACTGAAAACCGGTTTCCCAAAAGCAAGTTTTCCTGCGCCGGGAGTTCGTGCAGAAGCGGAAACAAGGTATCATGAACCTGGGTTGCTGTTTGCTGGGATGTGAGGTCACGTGAAGACCTCTGCGTCAGACTACGAGAAGTCATAAGTTGTAACGGAGCACGCTACGTTTACGTAATGTTCAGGTATAGCTGGACCAGCTGTGCATTCACATTGAATCAAGAGCGACGCAATGTTGATTGTTTCCGTGCGAGAAGAAGACCCAACATCAACGAAACACAAATATAAAGTAGTGTAAGCCAGTCAGAATACGATGGAAAATGTTTTTGTTTTTCTGTATTTATTTTTACGCCCACCAACTTCAGTGTAGATTGTATAGTGTGATAATGGTATACAATTGCAACGATACTTTATATATATGTAGACACACGTGTATATACAGGTGTATCTAAATTCCACCGACAAACGTCGGCTGCAGATTAATCACGAAAAAATAAGTTGAAAATATATAATATACGAGCTATGGTCTAAATTGAATACTAAGGGTGGTACACATTTTTGAAGTTGGACCTGGAAAACTTGTTCATTGCAAATATTGGAGATACTATTTAAAATGGAACACCGATTGTCTGGATAATGGTTAACTGAACAAAGATCTGCAAACACCACAACACTTGTCGCTATCATCAAATTATTTCATGTAAATAATCACTGTTCTATTTCGAACTAACATCCATGTCGAAATGACATATTTAGGATTCATAAGATGGATTATTAATCCACATGCATGTCACAACTGACAAAAATGTCGCCTTGTGTAAATACCCTAAGCCTCACCGTTTCCGAGTAAATCGTGTTTTACTTTCAAAATAATATTTACCAATGCCTAGCAGGTGTGGCACGCACCACACTTATTAAAAGGAGGACAGGATTCCAGAGAGAGGTACGTTACACTGGTACTGCAATAAACAATTTCTACAATTACATAAAAAATTCTTACCTCCTTTAGAACTCATTTTAGACCATAGGTCGTATCTGTTTTCAACTTATTGTTTCGTGATTAACCNATTTCTACAATTACATAAAAAATTCTTACCTCCTTTAGAACTCATTTTAGACCATAGGTCGTATCTGTTTTCAACTTCTTGTTTCGTGCAGCCGATGTTTGCCGGTCAAATTTAGATACATCCTGTATACAAGTGTTTTCCAAATTACAAGTAAGACGTATNCTGCAGCCGATGTTTGCCGGTCAAATTTAGATACATCCTGTATACAAGTGTTTTCCAAATTACAAGTAAGACGTATTTTATAGAACTGCATTATTACTGACATTCCATTTTTAACTCCAATTTTAACACAGCTACGATTTTAGAGAAAAAATAATTTTTATAGGCATTCGGTAACATTTTAAAGCAAAGAGAATAACGATATATTATCAGATTGATGAGCTGCCGAGGAGACCTAGAAAACACGTTTTACCACTTTTCGCCCTTTTAGGGGTTGAATGTCGAAAAATCCTTTCTTAGTGCATGCCTGCACGCTAAGAAGAAGCCATTCCTAAATTTGCATGATTTTGCGTATAGTGGTTTGGGCTGTTCGTTGTTGAGTGAGTGAGTCGGTCGGGACACTTCATTTCATACATAGAGACTTGGAAAAGACTTAACGCAGAGTCAACGTACCTTCGATGTGAATCAGCCTTAGAAGGCCTGGCAAATATTTCTCACTCGTGCTGCTCTTAGCGTCCCAGGTTCTTGCCGGAACGGCGTGTTCGTTTCACTTCATAGACGCAGCATGTCGAGCAGAACAAGCATGTAGCCAACTATCTGTCGCGCCTCGACTTGTTTGTAGAAGGCCCTTCTTCGACCGAAACCCCGCTGTGCCGTCTGTCAACTCGGCTAGTCTCAGGATACAGAACGGTCCCGCATCTAGGGCTGTTTCCTACAAACTTTTCAATGTCGTTTCTAAACATTTTGACCATATCGGTATCAACGCGACATATCGTTACCATGGAGTACTGAGAATCGATGGCGATGTATTACAAGNCATTTTGACCATATCGGTATCAACGCGACATATCGTTACCATGGAGTACTGAGAATCGATGGCGATGTATTACAAGTATCACTTATATCGATATCGCAAGTATTACCATCGCAAATATCGGTCATATTGATATCGCAAATATTGCATATCGCCAACACCGAGTATCACCAACATCGGCTACAGCCTCATTATCGACTATTGCCAATATCGTNCATTTTGACCATATCGGTATCAACGCGACATATCGTTACCATGGAGTACTGAGAATCGATGGCGATGTATTACAAGCATCACTTATATCGATATCGCAAGTATTACCATCGCAAATATCGGTCATATTGATATCGANCAAGTATTACCATCGCAAATATCGGTCATATTGATATCGAAAATATTGCATATCGCCAACACCGAGTATCACCAACATCGGCTACAGCCTCATTATCGACTATTGCCAATATCGTGGCATTTGATATATCACCCTACATTGTTGGACTGTATCGCAGTTGCAATATCTCAGCATTTTTGTTTCGTGATCGACATATCGCCATATCCCACATCCCTGCCCATATCCTCTGACGGGCCGTGTTTCGTCACTACCGCCTCCTAGCGGCAAAACCCGCAAGCTCTCTACGCCGCCGCACTGCGAAACTTGCAAACACGCTCGGAGACATTCTCTGTCTGCTGATATGCCCTGCGCAAAGTTGGGAACCCGGGAGGGAGTTACAACTAATCTCGCCTAATGCCACCGAGCGAACACATGTTGGCTATTTCTAAAACTTCCTGGCTGTGGAGAGGTTTCAGTTCGTGTCGGTGGGCAAAGTAAAGAAACCTTCAAACCCGAAGTACAGCCGCTGTTCTGCTGCCAAGTCGGCAGTGCGCAACCGNCAAATATTGCATATCGCCAACACCGAGTATCACCAACATCGGCTACAGCCTCATTATCGACTATTGCCAATATCGTGGCATTTGATATATCACCCTACATTGTTGGACTGTATCGCAGTTGCAATATCTCAGAATTTTTGTTTCGTGATCGACATATCGCCATATCCCACATCCCTGCCCATATCCTCTGACGGGCCGTGTTTCGTCACTACCGCCTCCTAGCGGCAAAACCCGCAAGCTCTCTACGCCGCCGCACTGCGAAACTTGCAAACACGCTCGGAGATATTTCTCTGTCTGCTGATATGCCCTGCGCAAAGTTGGGAACCCGGGAGGGAGTTACAACTAATCTCGTCTAATGCCACCGAGCGAACACATGTTGGCTATTTCTAAAACTTCCTGGCTGTGGAGAGGTTTCAGTTCGTGTCGGTGGGCAAAGTAAAGAAACCTTCAAACCCGAAGTACAGCCGCTGTTCTGCTGCCAAGTCGGCAGTGCGCAACCGTGCGTGCAGGATCTTTGTGTAGTGAATCACGCGAAGAATTTACACGCACATGTGAAATCTCGCAATTTTTTTTAAAGACATTAGAACTTCAGCAGTAACAGCAGTTATATTGCTCTCAGTATTTCCACTCGCCACACTCCTACTGCTACACCCTACACTACACTACACTACACTTCACTACACTACACTACACTACAATACACTACACTACACTGTAGTACTTTCATTACTGGCTGGTCATATACACTAGCGAGGAGCCGGGTTGATCTGGCCCAACCAAGTGTTTTCTATTGTATAAAGTGATTTATAATCAATAAAGTCCTTTAGAGTAGTTCTAAGAATATTGTAGTTAGGAGAATTATTTTTCCTGGGTGGCAGTGCTCTTGAAAGGTCCTACTAAAATAGAATGAAAACGACGGAGCTGGCACAACAGGCTCCGGGCTGGTGACAAGGGGACAAACTGCGGCGATCTTGCATTTCCCTTTTTTTTTTCCCCCCTTCTTTTCCTTCGGAATTTTCCTTTTCCCCTCACAAACGCTTAACATCGCCAGAATTCCCCTCAAAACCAGCAAAATTTCCTGCAAAAAATGCACTTTGCACAATGTGGCTGGCACTTGCACAAGACGGAGGAATGCGGCGAAAATTGAGAAACAGACAGCCACATTGTGCAATCATTTACAAGTACTTCACGCTCTATCATTCCATACCAGCTCCATCCATCTTGACTCAAGAATGTTTGAGTTCATTGCCCTGTCATCATAGCTTAAACGAAATATGCTAGTTAACAACGCATACTTTTTTTATTATTTAACACGTATCTTGCGCAGTGAGGGATTTANTTATCACTAAGTGCATTTATGTACGCACACACAAACACATATATTATGAACGTTTATCACGTCGCCAATCTGCCCGCTAAGAATTATGAATGAAAATACTAAGCTTTAACATTTAATAGTGACGATATAATCAGGTAAGTCACCAAAAAAAGCATGTACCTGTGAGTCTGCACGTATGTTTCTACAACAGTTGTAACACCAGCAATGAAACAGAATTGCTGCATTCCTCCTCTCGACTGAGGTAGNTTATCACTAAGTGCATTTATGTACGCACACACAAACACATATATTATGAACGTTTATCACGTCGCCAATCTGCCCGTTAAGAATTATGAATGAAAATACTAAGCTTTAACATTTAATAGTGACGATATAATCAGGTAAGTCACCAAAAACAGCATGTACATGTGTGTCTACACGTATGTTTCTACAACAGTTGTAACACCAGCAATGAAACAGAATTGCTGCATTCCTCCTCTCGACTGAGGTAGTCACTATTCACTTGAGGATGAGTCTTTCTCACCATGATGTATTTTTTATGCTTGTTACTTAAAGATTTTAATAATTTACTTTTAGAAAAAGCTTCTTGAGTCATAGCGTAAAGTTCAGGAGTAACATCTCAATTATTAATTTATAACTAATACACAACTTGAATAATATAAATATTACTTTCCTGAAGAAAACTCATTGATATGCAAAAGGAGGGCATGGGGTCAGTTAGAAAATATTTGCTTGTTTAAGAATTCGATTCACTTAAGACTTCTTTTGTGGGAAACATCCCGATGTTTCTCTGAAATATGAGATGGTCGTGTGGTTAGATGACAGATGTGACACTCATTTCTCAACTGTCTCTTATATTGGGCATGTTTATAAGAGCTTCAGAAGAGACGATTTTGGTTTTTATTGATTCAAGGAAACGAGGGTAATTATTATCTTCACGAAGTAAATGTTAACGAGAAGAGCACGAACAAGAAAACGACGAGCAGTTAGAAAAAAACTAATTGGTGTAAGGCTACGTTGCATGGTTTTCAGTATGGTACAGGATTTATATATACATATGACAGATCGTATTGGAATCGCAACAGACAAATTCACGAATGACTTCAGAAATCTGTTGGGGTTTTCAAAAAATGCAGAGAGTAGCGATCATGTAGTACATTGTCTTCACTGCAGCCTTTCTCAAATTTGTCGATATCCAAGTCCCCAACTGATGAAAGCTTCAGGAATAGAGCTGTAATAATATTCAAAGCCATTTATTTCTTTACTGAATTTTAAAACGAAATGCTGTTCTTATTTCAATACTTCGGAGGACAATTAAGGAAACTGTGCGAGACTTGCTGGATCAAACGCCATACTGCAGTATCAGTACAACTGCCCATATTAGCAGAAGCGCTGCAAATTGTTTTCGAATGGAAAGCACGGCAGTTAATGTGAGGGCGCTGGTCATAGCACTTAGTGGTTTGACATTTATTGTGTCATTTACAAATCGCAGTGACGTTTTATCACTAAAAATTCTACTCATCCAGTTTCCCTAGAACTAAAAGTTACACAGGCAGTATGAAAGAGAAAATTAGTGTTTTTTAGCGAGAATATAAATATTTAACCTTAGAGCTGTTGAGTCTTAATACACTTTTCGCTAAAGCCGAAGAAACTGCAAAATCATTATGTATGACTATCATTGTCCCTCGTACCATAAAATAGTAAACTTTGCACTGCTAAGTACCTGCAAATACTACTAAATATTAGAATGTGCATGTTAAAAACAAGTAATTTTCTTTTCTGGTTGTGTTAAACGAGTTACAGGTTCCCTTGTGTGGAATCGTCCAAGTTTTGAATTCTACGTCGCTTGGTCATGCACGTAAAGCATTTCAAAGTAATGGGCAGTGATAAGGAAATTTTGCGGATTCATTTAGTGTCAGGCTAAACTCGAAACCATTGTACAATTTTGAGGCTTTCCAATTGGATGGCCTGGGGGCCAGCGAGCCAATGACAGATATAACTCGCGCTGGTGTGTAGACCTATACTACTGTGAGATCTAGCCTACTGCAAGATTAATTCGTGAAATTTCCATATCTCTAGTAATGAGTTGAGACCATACAATTTCGCGTTGTGAAATGTGACCAGTCTAGACTCCGCAGTTCTCTACTCACCGTAGCAGAGGTCACATTGTCTGCCGCCACACGCAGTTACACCCGGACACATGGCATGAATCTACCGTAGTGCTGGGTGTTTACTATTGGTCGTGAGTCCTGCAGGATGTGTCGTGTAAGCGGAGGTACAGTGAAACACGTCACACTAACATATACTTGTATGCCGTCTACTTTGCTTCTGAATTGCACGGAGAGATTATAAGTTCCCTAGTAATGGGATATGAAGTGACAGTAGGTTGCAAACCACTTGTCACACGAATAGGTGCTCGTTCATTAAATAATGTCACTGTTGGATTCGAACCAATTAAATGGTTCTTTATTGCTGGAGACTTGCAGGGCGGTTAATAAGACACGCAAGGAAGTAAACAATTTAAACTTTATGATTTAATCGGAATTATCGACGGCGGGTTTTCAAACCGAAGGCTAAATGAGAGGCGGCTTTCATACCGAAGTAACCTCAGATTGCGTGCAAAAACGACACCCAGTCCACGGCTAACTGGTACTCAAACCCGGGTCTCAAGGTGACAGTATGCGAGCACCGGTCACCACGAAGCACATACTCAAAGTTGGCGTGTAAATGTGACAAGTATTCACATTTCCTATAGCAATACTTTACCAGTCTTATTTTGTGTAATTAAAACACGCGTTCAAACGCGGGGTTGTCTTGCACGCAAGGACACTGGCTACACTAGTTCAGGAAAAAACCCTTCTAACTTGAACATTTCATTAATAATGTACGTTTACAACATATTGTTATGTTGAACACGCAAAATTTAATTATGTACCCCTATGCACGGAATTATCATTATATCTACTTACATTTAACTGCTTCTCAAAAAACAACATTAATGATGTTTTCCTCTAGAAGACTTTCACGCAGGATAGACTTCAACACCATACATTCACACCAGCTGTTTTACTTTGCTCATTGGCTGCTTGTTTCTGTGAGAAGGCACTGTGGTTTTCAACTGGGCCAATCGGAATTAAACTACTCTGGTATCAACGACCTGTGATTCGCGGGCAGGCAGCTCAGTAGCCTAGCAATTGAAACCAGCCAATCACGAAAGCTGAGCTGAGATAAAGTGTTTTCAAATGCAACTAGACAGGAGTTCTTCTAGCGAAAATATAGTGTCCCTTGTGATTAAGGCTATTCAGAGTTGATTAATTTCTTTTGAAACCAACCTGTGAAATATCTCACTTCCCCACGTTGAATCAAAAGTACTATGTAAATAATTTTGAAAAGTGAAATTATTTCTTCTGCTTGGTTTTCTGTAATACACGTAGGTGTAAGAATTAAAAAAAGGTTAAATGCATATATTATTGTTATAATAACTATACCGTTCCACTTGACCGACGCATTAGTAAAGTGATCATTCCCATTACAAGGTTTATTTTACATGTGTGGAAGAATGCACAGTGTACTTACAAGCAGGTATTAAAAGTGCTCACATCATCGTGAACTACCTATAGTTAGGGGCAGTGATATTTCGCGAAAATATTTCGAGGCAAGATACAGTCCAAAGCACTGTAGGGTCGTCCAGCTTCTTCGATTGGCTAAAAAATATTCTGGCCCGTGCTAACANCACAGTGTACTTACAAGCAGGTATTAAAAGTGCTCACATCATCGTGAACTACCTATAGTTAGGGGCAGTGATATTTCACGAAAATATTTCGAGGCAAGATACAGTCCAAAGCACTGTAGGGTCGTCCAGCTTCTTCGATTGGCTAAAAAATGTTCTGGCCCGTGCTAACAGTTTGCGCACGAATCGCGGAGGTTCAGTGTCGGAGTTACTTAGAACTGAGTGGCTTGGTCAAAGACGGACACGGCACCAGTAGCCAACAGAGTTATAACAACAGCTGAGGTGTGTATATAGTATTGAAGTCTATTGTGTGCTCCGATTTTTACGCGAAAAGTCACTGGCCCTACCTATAGTTGATATCACATAATAACAAAAGTGGAACTCGCTAATTCAATTTAGGACAAGCTAGACTCAAAACACACACGCACATTTCTGTTATTTTTGCAACACGACTACAATTTATTAGACACGACCAGATGAACTCAGCATTTTAGCCCAGTTCCACTATCGTGGTTGGGTGATTTTAACGATGGGTTATTCAAGATGAACTGAACACTTTTAGAAGCCACAGATCTTCCTGTAAACACCGCGTGCATTCTTCCACCACATGCAAAATTAGCCTTGACATGGGCATGATCACTTCACTCTTGCGTCGGTCAAGTGGAACTATAGAGTTATCATAACAACAAATACGAAGTGTTGAAGAATACGGAACACGCATTCAAAATGTTGTATTCCATTGCTAACAAGATTACAAAAATGAGAGAAGAAAGGATCACAGGAAAAAAAAAAAAAAGAATCCACGATAGTCATGTGAAAAAATAGGAAGTTTCACATCATTTTTCTGAAAAGTAATTAAAACGAAAGAGAAACCGGTTTGATTAACTTTTAGAAGATGACACTGTTTCTGCGAACGAAAAAATATTTCAGTTTGAAGTGTTTAGCCATAGCCTGGATATAAATTACATTTGTTGCGAATTTTGAGTTTTTGAAATATTTGATTGTAGTTTCTTCAAGTTATGGAGAAATCCTGGACTCAAGGAAACACTTCTGGAAATGACCCAGCTGAATCTACTCCTGGTCTGGTGCACAGTGCACAAGATGAGAAATATAGTTTGCAAGCCGCATTCATATACTTAATATTATAGAGCGTTCAGAAACTGTACAAATCCACATGCAGGTCGCGACCAGGTAGCATAATGTTTTAAAAGCGTGCCTGATAGTTCCTAGTAGCTACTGCCTTAGTTGAGAGATTATTTTCCAAGTATAAAATCAAGAACCTACCTTGGAAATAGCATGCCACAGAACCACCTGAACTCTTTAGCAGTAATTTTCATTGAAAAGCCCAGTGCACGAAAATGTATTTGTACCATGCGATCGCGCGGAAGGCACTCCTTTAACATTTTTACATGTGTTTCGTCCTATTGTTATTTTGTTTTTAATACTTATTAAAGTTTATGTCCACGATATATGACGAAATATTTCCTCATAACTGTATTGTTTAACTTTTAATATAGTCTATTTACGGCTTCTACACACTTTGTGAATCAAAACATTGAAAAAATCACCTCATGAATGACGTATTTAGTAGTTTCCTAAATATGTCATGTATCACAACCGCTTCTGTTAACATCAACGTTCATTATTTTTGGGTACAATGTTCTCTTATTTATATACTGTTGAATATTTCATTTAGAATTAATATGAATTAAAACAGAGAGAAAATAGGTTAAGTTGGTAATGCCTGGTAATAAATAGTTCTTGTACAAAATATTATTAAAGCGAGTGCGCAGGAATGCGGGGCGTAGTCCCTTTGGTGTAATTTTCTAAACTTAGTTAACGTTTTTTTTGCGTGAGGCGGAGGAATATCCTGGAAGTAGAACTTTAGCAGGGCTTCAGAAAATTTTGTAAGTAACCGCGAATGGGCTGTATTTTCATTTCCTTGCCGCCAAATAGTATAAATATGTAAACAACAACATGTATATAGTTACGGACGGTGAAATTTTCAACGGTTGGTTTATAAGAAGTGCTTACTTTGCTCTGAACTGCCTGTATCCTCGCACGCACCACGAATAAGTCAGCGGACATTACAGCTATAGGCTGTTCAAGCTAAAGTCAGCACTTTCGAGGCCCTAGTTACCTTTTACCTGTCAGCCATTTTTTTTATACTTACACCATCTTTTTAAATAAATATTGCCATGCAAGTAATAAACACAGTATATATATTTCACCGAACTCAAAAGTTAACGCGTGTGCCTACAATTACATGTATTTATTGACTATTATTCTAAATGAGAGGGTTTCACAAAGTGCTCACTTTTTCGTGAATATCCTATAACTGCTAAGTACTTCGAGATCAAGGAGACTGCACCACCCTTTCGTCTTCCGGAATTCCGCTACCTGTTCAAAGCGCTGCATGCGCAAAGAAAGGTGTTCCGACTTCTCGATTTAGGTGCATTAATTAATCTAGGAACTCTTTCTTATCGCGGGTTTTATGCTTGTCTAATGTGCGTCGGCAGGGCACCCAGAATAGCCAACGCTATATTAACTTTTGTTCGTTCGTGCATCAGCTGATACAGGATTTTGTAAATGGCACTTCATTTGTTTCGTATACGTCAATTTGCCACTCACTGACTGTCAGAATATCGCCAACTTATATGAAACAGACCATAGTGTAGGAGTGTCTCTACAAGATATGCTTGTGTATTTTATTTTGAGTTGATTGAAGAGATTTAGGCGGTTCTTAACAACGAGGTCTTGAGAGCCGATGAGGGTTATTGAAGTGAGTGTGGAACAGCGCCGGAATGAAAGTGCGGGGGGAAACGGAAGATCCCCGAGAAAACCCGCCGACCAGCGGCATCGTCAGGCACGATTCGCACTTGCGAAAATCCGGGGTTGGCCCGGCCGCGGATTGGTGAGAGGTGAGCAGGCTAACCGCTCAGCAACCGCGGTCTCCAGAGGGGGTGGAGGAGCATTTATTCGCAGTACAGCAGCAGCGGCCTGTGTTTCGCCAAATGACCTTGGACGCCGGCCCAAGTAACGAGCAGCAGGGTCCGCTATCTGGCGGTGGCCCCGCGAACTAGTAGACCGCCAGGCTCAGCCTTCACCTACTGCCGCTCACTACATGCACACGTGTTCCATCCAACTCGTTTCGAGTTTCGTCTTTCGTAATTTGTATTTGGCATTTTGTAAGGTTAAGTCGGGACACCACGACATTCAACTGTCTTTATGTTGACATTCCAACATTAAAATTCCACGAAGTCTTAAAATAAATAGTAATTATTCCCGAAAGTCATTAGAGGAACGTTTAACATTTAAAACTAATAATATATAACAATAATGATGCAAAATTGTTACATAACAAAAAATTATGCCATGTTAAAATATTAGCTTTGTGAAATCATTTTTGTGCGTATAGTACACACTTGTTTATTCCAATAACCTCGCCTATATGTGTATTTAGACGTTTCAAACAGGCAAAACTAACATGGCGTTAGTTTGGTAATTTGTAGTTACTAATTAATCAGCTTTGAAGTTGACAAAACCAAAATGCAAATTACAAAAAATACGTCATAGATTTTGTGAACAAAACGGGCCACGTGATCATTTTGTTAACAAAAAAAATGCCAATTGGAACATGGCCTTAGTTTTTTAATTTTTCCATCGAGCCATTTCTAAATAGTTACAATGCTTGACAGCCACACTTACTTATTACAAAGTCGTGGCTCTATCATACATTGACAGATTATATACGTGGAGATGTAATTAATAAAAAAAAATGGGTGCGTGTACTTATGTACACGCGTTAGAAGTTATACTTCTTTAGCGTGACTATTGCGTATGCAACTAATTTATGTAATTAGGAAAAACGATAAAATGCCCGAAGAAAGACATTTAATACAATTAATAAAGGTTTGATTAAAGAATATAGTTAAATTTAAATAACATTTATTTTTATGATACAGTTTTAAAAATATTATAATATTTATTGTCATATAAAACTGAGTCAAATATATTTAAATTAAATTAATATATTTCCATTGGTTCTTTTGATGGTGATTGAATGGGCATGTGAGTGACAAGTGGTTTGTGTTAACTGAAATATGATACAAATAGTCTTGTAGAAACGTTATGCAAATATCGCGTACATACAGCATCAATGGTGGAGCCGTGTCGTGTTGTAGAAACTGTAGGGTCATTATTTATGGAAAGATGTTCACTGACACCATCTTTCTGAATTCGGTCGTAATTTTGATCATCATTAAAGAATGAATCTTCATCTTTAATATCGTACACAGTATACAACGGAGACGGTATCAAAAATTGTAGCCAAGTTTCAATTGTACGGTTGTTAACAATATTATGCAAGTAGCTGGTCGATGCATTTCCTTACGTTTAATATGTACATTTATACAATAGTCGTCATCAATATTTCTTGGAAGAGATTTGACCATTTCATTAACTGAAACGGGCACGTTAATTATTTGGCCGTAAATACCGTGTTGACCATTCACATATCTCAGTCTTCTGATCTGCATGAAAGGAACATGTGATGATATAAGTCTCTCCGAAATGAAATCCAACGTTGGTAGATCATGAGGTATTTCTGGAAATTTGAAACCATTGTACGTTGACATTAATTGTATATTATTTTTATTTAAATCTTGAACGCATGTGTTGCATATTTTAATATTTGCTTCAGATATGTTAGGTACAATCTTGGTTAAATTTTCTTTACGTGCAGAAGATGGAAGTTTTTTTTAAGTCTTCTGTGAACCACAATCTGTCACACACGGAACACGCATGTCCAAATGTGTTATTGGCGAATTTGTTTTTAAATTCATTATGAGCACTTCTGAATTGATTATAATTACTGTAAGGCAAAGATGAATTTTGATCCATAGCAACTTGATCAGTATCAAAATCATTGACCACCGGTAGTCCTGGAGAGTTTAAATGCAAATCGGACGTACTTGGTTGAGGTAATTCTTGATCAATCGCAACGCCTTGATTAGAAAAACATGTATCCGTGAGGTGTCAAGTGATTGTTGGTTTTTTTCTCTGAACTCGAAACCGTCGACTGCATTCCGTTGCGTTGTTGTGTGACCATTATAAAACACGGAAGAATCGTGCCCATGTACCTGAGCTTGCACAATTATAACATTACGATTATCGTGTGTTACAGGGGACAAAGATGAATCGCGTACATTTGCATCAACCTGATCCTTTATAGTATTAGACACAATTTGTAATTTCGAATAATTTAAACTTTTAGTGTCGGTAACCGACTGAGATAATGGCTCAGGAATCACAGCAGACATACAGGGATTGGCTAGAAACACTGGAAGATCCGTGATATGATGATTCACTTTCATTCAAAAACATTACAATTTTTTTCTTTCGCAGCCTACAAAGTCGAACGCGTTCTCCTCCTGTCATAGCTTTTTTTAAATTGGCTCAGAAACTCCTTGTTGTTGAGTTTCAGCTGCATTTGCAGGTTTTTCCGCTCTCGATTCTGCAGACACATTTCAGCGTTAGTCTGGGTCATCGCAAAAACTAGAATAGAAATAAAATTACACATAAGTAACGCTTAAATTAGAAAACGTGGTTTAAATATTTCATAAAAAAATATTTGAACATTTGTTTATACAATATTTACATATAATTTATTGCAGAGAAAATTTATTCAAAATAAAGAGATATGTATAACATTATTGGATTTGACCAAACAAAATGAACGAGTGTTTATCAAAAGTTTTATTGATTTAGTAAAATATCAAAAGTTTTATTGATTTAATAAAAAAAGGCTTGAGAATAATACTTACAAAAATTTAACCTCAAATACTTGAACACACTTTCAAAATTTTATTATACAATTTTTGTTACTAACACATGTTTCACGGCACAATTTCAAGTAAAATTAATAAATAATGTATATATATATATTCACTACGAATTACTAATATAAATGAAATGTTTTTTCAATTTACTTATTACACGAACTGATTTTCTGTCGGTTTTAAATATAACGACGTGCTATGTTGTGTACCTTGCGTTTGTACATAGCTAGACGATACGCGCATGCATGTTGGGTCCTACCCCTACCACGTTCACTGTCGAATTTCGTTACACTGTGCGCGCGCAACTTCCGTTGCACACTAAACGTTTACCCTCAGCGCGCCAAACGAAGAAAAACTTCAACAATACATCATAACTTTATTACACATTTTACGCTAGTGATGTTGCAGTTAACTTTAAATTGAATAATTGTATTCAAAAGTATATATTTAGACAATTCAGAGACTTTCGTGATTGGATAGTTTTAATCGTCACGCGTCTTAGGTGTTTCTGCTCGCGAACCACGGTCGTTCAGTGTTGGAGTAACTTAATAACGATTGATCAGTAAGGAAAGAACATGTCTCGTCACTAAGGCACGTAATGATAGACGCACGTTCGCACGTCTGGCCTGCACGTAGATCTTATAGTGAAAGACACGTTGCCTTAGTGATAACATATTTCATGTGGGTAGCAACACGTGGCCCGCGGACCACTGGGGTAGGAGGAGAATGGCGTAGAGTATCCATGCAAGTTGCGCAGTAGACGCTCTCTGTGTTCCAATTTTGGCCAACAATATTGGCATTACAATCTATTCGCAGTGTTTTCACACTTTTCAAAACAAAACTTTGAAAAATCACCCTATGCATGACGTGATTGCTTGTTTCTTAAATTCGTCATGTACCTTAAATGTTTTATGCCCCTGTTAATATCAGTGGCGTAAGTAGGCTATAAGCCCCGTGGAGCAGTTTTGAACAGGGTGCCCTGTCCCTTCGTCTACTGAGGATCAAATCCGCTCGTTGCGATTAATATTAACCAGTGAAGTTTTGTAAATTTATTTTTTTTTATTTCGTTTAAACAAGCTTTGAACTGATTCCTATTTGTGTGATATATTTTGTAATGACTAAAATAATTCTTTGCTAGTATTAAAAAATATTTGATAGAATACGAAGAAATAATTATTTATTTCTAGTAACATTTAAAATTAATAAATTTATCATGATTCTTAAGTAATTCTAAAAAATTTTTTAATACAATTTGTTAGGCAATGTTGATATAAATTTAATGATTTTTATTAACACTAGATTAAAAATGTAGATGTTAAAAAGTTAAACAATATAATTACGAGAAAAATTTTGTCATACTATGAACACAAACTTTAATATAATATGTAGTATCAAAACAAGGGAACAATAGGTGACATACGTAAATATGTTCAACTTATTTCTTCCGTCACTTTTCACCGTGCGATCGCATGGCCTAAATAATTCCTCGTATTCTGGAACTTTTAGTGAAGATAACTGCTAAAGATTTCACGTGGTCTGCGACATGCTGTTTCCGAGGTAGTTCTGGATGATTTTCGATTTGGAAAATAATCTCTCAGCTGAGGCACTAGTTACTGGAACCACAATGACAGTCGGGCACGTATTTACATCACGCTACCTGGAAGCAACTTGCACGCGGATTTGTAAAGCTCTATAATATTAAGTACTGTAACGTGGCTTGCAAAACATATTTCTGATCTTGTGTATTGTGAACCAGACCAGGAGTAAATTCAGACGGGTGATTTTACAATAAGTGTTTCCTTTATTTCACGATTACTTCATAATTTGAAGAAACTGCAAAGGAATATTTCAAACATTGGAAATTCACAGAATTTTCCTCCACCCCCCCTCCCCCCGAATTTGGTTAAACATTTCAACCTGAAATCATTTTCCATTCGAACAAAAAATGGTGAGATCTTCCAAAAGTGAATCAAACATGTTTCTCTTTCGTTTTAATAACTCTTCAGGAAAATAAGGGGAAACTTCCCATTTTTCACAAAACATGTCCACCAATATTTTTCTCGTGGACCGTTCTTCGCTTAGTTTTGTTATCTTGTTACCAATTGAATACAACATTTTAGATGGATGTTCTAGGAGCTATTTAACACTTGGTAGATACTTTGAAACAGTTTCAATATAATTTAGATCTAAAGTTTCCATTACAATTATAATTACTGTAGGTATTTATCCAAAATAATTCATTAATGCTCTTGATTAGGGATATTCTTTCTTATTTATACAATTTAAAGGTAAGTGCACCTGTGTCTTAAGAACATCAAAATAATTGATATGAGATGCATTGAGAACTTTATTTAAACTCTACGATATAATTTGAATGTTTATACTATTTTTTAGTAAGGGCCATCGAAAAACTGATCTAAAATATATATACAGATAGTGGAAACAGTTGTTGGTTTCAGGAATGTTTGAAAGAGAGTAAGGATTTAGTAGGTTTAATGCATGAGCACAGCGGTGCACATGCTTAGCTGATGATTTTCCATTTCTCAGCTCCAGCCTGAAGGCCTGTGTAGACTGCCCCTTGTCTCCCTGGTCTCTTATCTTCTAAAAGTTAGTGCATTCTTCAGCAATACCCACAACGCCTTCCGAGAAGACTTTGCGAAAGTGCGAGGCAAAGAGTGCTCCCTCCTCGTTGTTCACGAACTAGCTGACAGAATGACAATGCAGAACCATTGAAGCACACAATTATGTTATAAAGAAAGTAGTTCTGGACAATGATCTTTAAATGTAAAGCAATTTGTAGTTCATGATACTCATTTTCTAAAAATCACAAGTTTTGCGCCTCTCTCGAGCCTCGTGCCTGGAGCAACTACTCCACTATAGTTACGCCACTGGCTAACATAAAAGTTTTTTATTTTTACTTAAAATAAACTTTTACTTAGGCCTACATTTTATTTATAAATTGTAATATTTCATATGTATTTATTATGAATAAAAACAGAAAGTATGCGTGTTGGTAATGCCTTGTAGGGAGCAGTTCTCACGAAGAACATTATTAAACTGAGTGCGCACAAATAATGTGTGTTCTCTCTTTAGTGTAATCCTCTAGACTGGGTTATGGTTTGTTTGCATGTGGCAGAGGAATAGCCTGAAAGGAAATATTTACCAATGGATTTGTTTGTACATATCCTTTAACTTCGTTCTAATGCAAAAATAATATATTCAAGTTTGTCGAAATATTTTATTCAAGTAAAAGCGTTGGTCTGTTGAATATTGGAATGTATACAAACACGTTCAGCACAGTTGACTACGTGACTTTGACAGTTCTATTGGCAATGGGCGAGTCGAGTCAATCTAGGAGGGTACATGTGGGGAAGAAAACTGGTCTAGCTCTTCCTCAGTCTACAGCTCACACCGCACCAGGAGACTATGAATGCAAAGGAGAGAGGTTTTTAGCGAGCGGTTGAGGGGTGAAGTGGGGTGAGTATAATTCAGCACTGGAATGAAAGGGGAAGGGAAAACGGGAAATTCCCGAGAAAACCCGCCGACCAGCAGCATCGTGCGACACGATTCCCACATGTGAAATTGCAGGAGTGACCCCGCCGGGAATCGAACTCAGTTCGCTTGGGTAGGAGGCGAGTAGTCTGACCACTACACCACCGTGGCCCCAAGAAACTATGAAACTGCTGTCGAATTAGTTACTTCGTAACTTACACTATCGAGAATTTAACGTGACGAATTAGAACAACATACATTTGGCAGAAGGAATTTTATGCTTGATTATTTCCGTGTTTATTTGTTACTCAGAGTATGAAACAATATAAATAACATTATTTTGTTTGCTTGTCCTCTTAACGGTATATAAAAGCCAATTTTTAAATAGTTTTTTATGATATTTAATGGTTTCTTGTCGTAATACCGAAGATAACTTCATAAAAATACCATATATATATATATATATATATATAAACATTCTTAAATCCTTTTTAAAAAGTGAAATAAAAGAATTTTATAATAAAATCTTGATTCTCACAAATTTAAAAAGAAGAGTTAGATATTTAAACCCAAACACGGTAAGTATTTCAGTTGAAACAATCTTCGCCTTTAATCTCAAAAGTTAAAATAAAATGCTTGCGAACCACGTAACAAATTATAAAAAAAAAATAAAAAAATCTTTATGCCGTTCTAATAATATAAACGATTATTTTTAGCTGTAGTATAATTAATGTCCTCCATTATAATTTTTTGGTCTAGTCTGTTATTTCATATCACAGCCAAAAAGGATGTAGAGTAATATGCTAAAACTGTAGAAAATATTTTTGTACCTGTTTTGGCAACATAATATTCACCGAATTGTACATATGATATACGTTATTTGAGTGAGAAAACGGAAAACATACTGGTACGCACGGACTCACGCACTGAACGCGGGCTCTGTGTTAACTTGCTAAGCGCGGTCCTGGCGCTGCGGGGGGTGACCCACCTTGACCCTCCTGTGCCCCAGGCAGCCCTACTCACCGCTACATCGCCCGGCGGCTGGGGAATGGTCAACAGCCGACCTGGCTGGCGTCACAGCGTCTCCACCCCCTCGCTGGAGGAGTCAACGACTTGAGAAGATGAGCATACATTTCCTTGTAATCTCCGTTCTCGGTGCAACCCGACAAGTGGAGAAGTTTCTGGGCCACAGCCAACGACGCTGTAAATACTCCCGCAGTCGGAGAGCAGTCGGTATTTGTGGAAACCATCTGGCTGAAGTGCGGTATTCAGGCCAAGTCAGTTGCAGTTCGGGACATCAGCGCAGAGGACGGACGGCAGTGGAGGGTGCGAGACGACGATATACGAGTGCTTGTGCGGTGCGGACTGACGAGAGGGCGTAATACCCAACGAGGTGAGTGCTTCTGTGCATAAGGGCGCTTGGAGCACTCTAGAACATTCCGAACTGGTGGAATGTAGACTTTATTAAGGCGGGACTGTGTGAATGTGTGATGCAGACTTTATTGTAAATATTGGAATTGTCAAACATAGATATATAATTTGTAAAATAATTCAATAGGTTTTGAAACACTGTTTATTGGGACTGATCTTAGTAATTTTATTGCATCAATTTCTTTGAGGTGTTCGTGAATTGTTGGGATTAAATGAATTAATTGTAAACATCAAATGAAAGCCATTTATTGTGATATATATAGTGTTGGTATTATCTTCATTGTGGTTGCAAATAAATCACGAAATTATTATTAATTATTTTATTTAGTGAGAACCTCGATCCCTTTAAGTATCTGGCTAAGTCCATTGCCTTTGAGAAATTGTAACAATATGTGTGGCAGGATTGGTTAGAAACATGAAATATTCTCGGATTCTTCTGGTGACCAACTAGACAGTTTTTAATTACATTCGTAATTTACACAATCTAGTCAGGTATCTTATGTTACACGTCCGTGAGACTCCAAACCAATAATAAATTCCTATGCTACAAAATACGAGTGTATCATCGGCTTACTTCAAATACCTAGAGACCTGAAAAATTCGTGAGTTCAATGACCTGCAAGCTAGACTCTACAGCCTTATGTACAAATATGCCGATATCAACTGCACATTGGTTGTCTGCTGTCACAGTGGAAAGCGACGATTAGGTCAGCGCTCCCCAGGAGGTGTGAAACACTGTGTGGGCCAATGGCTGAAGTTTTATTAACCAAATGTTTTGAATTCTAGCTTGTCCCGAAATGAATCCACGAATTTTTCTGGTCTCTACTAATACCTCATCAAGTCACATTTTTCCTAATGTTCGAATCTGGATGGCATTTGTGATGTACATATATTTTCAATGAATTCTGCTGAAGTAGCCATAATTTTAATGTAATAATACGGCTCATTTTCCCCTGTCAAGTTATATTCCCTCCTATTCCATTTCCTTAGGAGTCTCAAGGTTTTATAAGCAAGTCTAGTATCTGTCGACTTATTACCCTTAACTGCGGAGGCGAGCAGACAGTAAGATGTTGACGTCAGCTTGATTATGCTAATTATTGAAGTTCAACCCACAGGTCACCGAACACGTTTATTTCTTCTGCCTGTTCTTTGTAATAACTTTGTTTTCCCTCCTGTGATGTTACACGAGGCTGCTGGCAAGTCTCTCCAAGTTACGGGTCACGTGTTGATAACCTCAACTTCCACCCTCGAGCATTTTCCACGTTATTGCCGAGCTTCCTGCCAACGTCTGCAGGCAATCAGCGAGCTGACCTGTAAAACCATCTCAGACAAACTTCACAAACAACTGCGCCTTAGCCGGGTGTTATCCTCGGACTTCTACACCAGAGTTTTATCGCCGCACCAAATTTACCGCCGAGGTCTACGCTAGTTCGTGTAATGCGTTTACAACAGTGCTCTTGTTCAACTACTACAAACTTTCCAGACTCGTATAAATCTATGAAGTCGAGGGTTTCGGCAAAGTACCTTTATGGTCGCAATCACACTTGCGTAGTGACTTAACGTTGAGAGGTTCCCGCCATACTGGATTAACGTATGTTCGTCCAGACCTAAGTTCTAGCTAGATTCAATATTCAAAAAATCCAAGATTGCATTGCACAGGGAACATCACGATAGTTATAGGCTGTTCACGGTAAACTGGGCACTTTTGAAAGCCCTGCTTCAGATCTACTTGTATGCACACAATGTATCCTTCCGCCATATGTTAAATTAACATTGCCGCAAATCTGCTCATTTTATTTATGCGTCGGTGAAGTGGAAATGTGATAATCTTAGAAAATTAAACATTTAATAAATCTGCTAATTCTCTCATTTACATACATCAGAAAAATAGAAAGCAAAAGAAACAAATTAAAGCATTGACAAATGTTTACGTAACATCTTTATTTCAACGTTAAAACAAGGGACTACTTTCTCTCTATCCGTTACCAACTTTACTGAGCGCATGCCATTAAGTGTGCTCGTTAAATATATGCAAGGTATGGGTAGTGACATTTTTCTAAGGTTGAGTTCTAAAGTGCTCATTTTACCATGAACAGCATATACTTCCAAATACTTCTTTTTCTCCCAGTACTAGTTTCAAATGTGTAATCATAATCAAATGTTCCGTCATTATTTAGTAATATCTGTAACACGTGAGAAAATACGGGATACAACTGAAACCGCGCAAAATTCAAAAATTCTGTTAAGTAGTTCTCGACGCCATGTCAAGCTTTGATTTTTAATGCCCGGTCACAAAATCTGATTTGGAAGATCTGTAAAAATCCACCGTTGTTTGCTTGCCGTGCGGAATTGTAGTGCCACAGTGGTTAGCATGCTTGACTTGTGAACAAGGCGTCACATGCTCGGCCTGCAGGGAGGTCTGACTAACACTGTTATAGCAATCACTTTAATCCCGTGGAGGTAGAGGTTGCCGTAGTTTCTAGAGCGCTCGCCTTCCTCCAAGGCGAACCGGACTCGAAACCTTGCGGTGTCGCATCCGGATTCTCGCCAGTGGGAATCGCGCCAGACAGTGCTACTGGTCGGCGAGTTTTCTCAGGGATCTCCGTTTCCAACGGCCTTGCATTCTGGAGCTGCCCCATTCTCACCTAGCTTCACCTTCTGAACTAATAGTGAACCACGTGTGCCAGAACTCCCCAGCTACATCTACTCCCACTGCTTATTTTTGCGGCTGGTGTACTGCAGTATAATATACTTTAAATATAAACAAGTGCGTATTATCTCTGCAATTGATAGTATTAATCACCGGCTCACAAGACCTCGTTGTTGAGAGCCGGCCAAGTGTCTTCACTATCCACTGCACTCTTATCGCGTTCGGTCGTGGTGATCACGATGTGGACATGTTGCACATTAATGATGTTTAATACCGGTACTGTACACAGCAAGCCATCAGTGCCCAGTCTTCTTTATAGTTGATCTGATTTCCGTAATTGTTTACACCTCTATGCCAAGCATGGTTAACGCCAGTATAATTGAGCACGCAGAACGTTGTTCACTGGTTGCTAGAGAAATGCTCAACTCAAGTTATGAACAGCGCTTACAAAAAAAATTAAGCGATTGCAACTCAGTGGAGTGGAGAGATTTGTGGCGGCTCTTAACACCGAGGTTCCAAATCAGTAATTAATGTGTAACCGAACTTGTTATTTCCTTACATGAACAGCACACACACTAAGCAAAAGATATAAATGCAGCTACCGAATACATTTTTTTCTTGAAGTGTACTTGTTTCCGCTGAACATGTTGTTCATACAACTATTTTGCTCTTGTTTCAAACATCTGCTTTCGTTCCCATAAACCAGTGTCATACATTTTCGCACGCGTTGGTAGAAACACCTGTGTGGTTGTCTGGGCATCATGTAATGTACACGGTAGTTCGCACGCAATCGTTTTATAGTTATCTAGCAAATCAGTTTGGCTGGCACGTACTTATTAAGTATTGTGTTAAACGTGGAGTGAATATCTTGTTTAGTGAGAATGAACATATTTTTAGCTGGACAACCTAATACACTATTTAGGATTGTTCATACGTAGGGAATTTCTGGCGGCAAAGATATCAGTTGGATCCGGAATTCACGTGGTTGGCTGTATAGGCAATTATTGGTCATTTGTCTTGGCTCTGATACACAACACGAGAGTTTGTTTATAATTTCTGTGACAATAAGAATAGTAGCAGTATTTGTGAATGCATTTAGTGAGACTTACTTGAACAAAAAATAACAATAGAACAATTTCAAATCAAAATAAAAAGAGAAATTCTAAAACACGAAATAATATAGCAACATAATTGTAACATATTTAGGATCTTATAAACTGGAAAATATTATGAGAACATTAATTATCACTTATGCAGAGGTTCCTAAGGCGTTATCTGCTGACACTAAAGCTCTTCGATTTGGTTATTAAGGTTTCGAGTTAGAATTTTAGATAAGCTCTTATTATTGTTATAATTTAAAAAAAGACGTAAGAGTAGAATGTATATCTGGGTTCTGGGGCATTGTGAGACAAAACTGACACCTGGCACAAGCGCCGGCCGGCCGCCATGTTGTAACGTCACCCGACCAACATGCTGAATACAGGTGACCCTGACACGTGATCTTGACCCAATTCCCGTGCCCATGATCTTGGATGACCTTGAAAACCAAAAATTTTCAAAATTTTTTAAAAAAATTCCAAAAAATTCCCAAAAAACCCTTAAGACTCAAGACTTAGGCTCAAGACTCAAGAATCAAGACCCAAGACTCAAGCCTCAAGGCGCTTGACTCAATACCACGCAGATACTTATAAAACAATATGTTATTTAAATATGCTTACGAGTTCTGGTCAGGCCCTTAGCTGAGCGACCTGCCTGATCACACCTTCACTTATTTATCCAGGACACGGGCCGTGAACGCTGAAATTAGTTATGAAATCACAAACCACAGAAACCCCCTCCACCGGCCAGTAAACAGGTACAACGCAGCCGATATAGGACAGTGTAGTCCGTGGGCGGTGTCTTGTGTCGTCGGGTCATTGGAACGAGAAGACCACTGAAGATGGGTGTGTCCGGCCGTCGACTTGCGCCATCTTAATCAGCCTCCGGATTCATGAACAAGGTGGGGACTCCCCAATTAGGCTTTACTCTGAACGTGGCTGGTTAAATCTTCATAATTTAACATAATTTAATATTTCAGAAAATTAGTACAGCTCCCCCTGTCCATATTCAATCATATTTATATTGAAATAATATTGTACAATCTTAATGTTAAATAAACCTTTTTTATATAGTGTTCATAACATAACTCTTATCAATAACTTGTTACGCCCCTTTATCTCCGTTAAGGATAAATATCAACAAAATATGGAAATCCTAACAATATGTATATATAAATGTAGAAATTAAAAATAATTTTATATTCCTATATTTACATATGCAGAATTATGTATAAAATTAATTAAAAATATATTTTTATTTATATAATTATATATTTTTACAAAAATATGTATAAAATCTTTTGAAAATTATTTTATATTTCTATATTTACGTATACATAATTATCTGCGTATTTTCTTCTGGCATGAACGAGTATGTGGGTTTTCTCAGAGTGGTCCCATATTCTTTACATATACATTTTATGGCGGAAGGCCTTTTTTTGGGCACAAGCTAGGCTCTTTACTGTTAAAAGAAAGACATTTATATGGAAAAAAAATGACAGTTGACATTCTGACACCGTGAGGTGAACATAGATTTGGAGGCGCTCTCTCGTCATACCACGAATATGAATTGCGAATGCGAAGGCTTGACTTTGACCTCAACGACCATGGAGCCGCGACCTGGGTCATCGCTAACTGGTTGTCGCCAGTGCCGATTCTGCGATCGAGTTTTCATCTATGGCCAAAATGCTCCTCGGCATGTGAGAACGGCCTGTACGAAGAGTCCTTTTCGCGCGATGCAGCCTCATGACGTTGGTCCCACGCAGTTTGTGCAAGGCGATACATTGAAAGAACATATCGAGATCTGCAAGGATTCGTCTACTGGGAGTCAGCAAGTGTTGCCGGCCATACCTCTTGCTGCATCGATGGGTACCAAGTTGACAGGTGATTATGATGAGAAAGTTCATGCTAAATACGGAATGAGTGCAGTAGAGTTGGTTTGTGTGGAATATACACTTTCAATACTTTCGCTTGAAGTCAACAAACTTCAAAATAAACGGCCCTCAGTTTTAAATAAGAAAATCAAATTTAATGTAGAATACAAGACAGAAGGTGAAAATGGCAATGAAGAGAGCATTTATTCAAATGAACATGAAGACAGTGATAGTGCTGAAGACGATGATTGCGATTTTCTCGATGCACTGACGCACCCCTCCAACACATTTGCTGCAACAAGCGAGATTAAGAAGGCAGAAAACGCCGAGAATACTGGCTACATATTTCCCGAAGACCCGAATGACTTGTTGATAGACTCAGATATTTTATTGACCTTCAAAAACGTGGGGATCTCCTGCACACTAAAGAGATATCTTCAATAATAGTAAACTGAAGAATCGGGGGTATATCGTATGATGCGATGAACTGCTTTCTTCTGAAATTGTAAATACAAAATAATTATAAATTACCATAATAAAATAATTTCTTTTTCTTTATTTTTGTTTCGTATCCTTTTCCCCTCATAAATTTAAAGTGGCGCAATGAACACTCGACTATTAACAGAAAGATCTGTATATAGAATGATAATAAAGACTTTAATATAAAATGCATTGATAGCTGACTGCATACAAAAAATTTATTCTGTCGACATGTACAAATTTCGAGATAGTTGGTGAACGAATGTAATTTATATGGTGGTGGACAAACAGAAGGATTGATCGAAGGATTGGGATTGATCGAAGGATTGGGATTGATCGAAGGATTGGGATTGATCGAAGGATTGTAATTGATCGAAGGGTTGGCATTGGTTGCTGTGGATCGGAGAGGAGGATTGCGAAGGAATGACGTTGGTTGCTATGGATTGCGGAGGAGGATTGCGAAGGGTTGCTGTGTATTGGTGTAATATCAACCTTAATAAAACGATGAGAGATATAATTAGCGGACATTGTCAAGTAAAAAGCTATTTATTAAGAATCAATAAAATAGACAATGAAACATGTGATTGTGGTAAAGATACACAAAATGTATATCATATATTATATAATTGCGAAATGTTTGAAACTGAGAGAGTAATACTAACTGCTACATTAACAGAACTAGGAGAAACATGGCCTTTAACTTCATTATATATATATATATATAACGAAAAGATATATAATGTAATCCAAGGATTTGTTGAAGCCGTTTACAGAATTATTAAAACTTTAAATGATGATCTTCTAGATTGAGTGTAATTTAAATATGGGGTATGCAGACAAGTAATTGATTGCCGCACCAGGCAATGCCAGTGGGGCGCCTAGGTAACTAGGCAAGGGCCCTGGCAGCGCCACGCTTGCTGGTAAGGCTGGTGCGGAACAATGGAAAGGTCTGTTTTGGGATTTATTGAAGAGTTATTGAGAAGATCTAGTTTGGAAAGCATTATACAGTTTTAATTACAATTTTAATTATAGTTATATTATACTGATTTAACACTTTAAAGTTTTAAAGTTTGATCATTGGGATTGTTTTATAGTGTTTTTAAGTTTTATAGTGTTTGTATATGTATACTTGTTTTATATCGTTCTTAATATTTTAAAGTGTTGATCGTTAAGATCATCTTATAGTGTCTGAATAAGTATATTTAAATATCAATTAAATTGTATTTGTATGTATTGTATATGTATACTTGTTTTATATCGTTCTTAACATTTTAAAGTGTTGATTGTTAAGATCATTTTATAGTGTCTGAATATGTATATTTAAATATCAATTGAATTGTATTTGTATGTATAGTATATGTATACTTGTTTTATATCGTTCTTAACATTTTAAAGTGTTGATCGTTAATATCATTTTATAGTGTCTGTATATGTATATTTAAATATTAATTGAAATTGTATTTGTATATATTGTATTGTACTGTATTTTACCGGGTGGGAGCAAGGGTCTAAGTGACAGCCTCCCCGTGGCTCCCCGTGGTAATCGGCAATGCCGAGATAATTGTCACTGCTCCCACCCTGGAGATACCCATGAAAGCANTGGAGATTCCCATGAAAGCCAAGCATTCTATAAACTTAATATTAATTTTATCAATATATAACTTTTTATGCTTGCGCAACGTTCCTTGGCAGTGATGAATCCTCGCTAAAAACAAATTTAATACTATAATCTGTTCTATTATATATAAAGTTACATGAGAACATACTTTTTGGAAAACAATTAAATCCGGAGGGCCTAAAGGCTAAGAGGATCGCTAGTCACTACTATATGTGTATTGGTGTGTGGATTGCGGAAGAAGGTTGGTGGGGATTGGTGAGTATTAGTGAGGAGGATTGGTGAGGAGGATTGGTGAGGAGGATTGGTGAGGAGGATTGCTGAGGATTGCATAGGATGTTTGTTGAGGACCTCTGAGTAGGAGGATTGCAGTGTGGATTTATGTGTGGATTGCTCTGTGGATTACAGTTTTGTGCTGATTGTGGTGTATGTGGTGCTGATTGTGGTGCATGTGGTGCTGATTGTGGTGTGTCTGCTAAGTGTGGTGGTTATTGCGGTGCTGATTGATGGAAAGATTGCGATATTGATCGAACGATTGATAAAAAAAAAAACAATTCTTTGATTAATTTTTAAATTTTTTGAAATATTTTTTTGGAGTTTTTGGCATTTTATAAAAAAACTAGAATATCTGTTTGGGTTCAAGGTTATCCGGTCATGGGCACGGGGTCAAAGTCATAGAGGTGAGGTCAAGGTGTGTAGGTCAACCAGATCTGTCATGTTGGTCGGAGTCATCAGTGTTGGTGTTGAAAATGTTAACAAATGACAAACGGAAAAACCAATATGGCGGTTAGAGTGCATTCGACAGAATGAGCGATGGTGTGGGGGTAGATGAGGGGAATGTTAATACAATGGGATTGTTTGGAGGGGGGCCAGTCTGCTGGACGTGGTGCTTTGGGAAACCTCCGGAAATGTAAGTTTTTAAATCAATTTTTAAATAATAATTTTTTTAGTAATTGTAAATTAACTTTTTAAATGAATATTTAATTTTTTTTGAAAGTTTTAAATTTTAATTTTTTGAGTATTTTGTGATTTGTTGGGTTTGTGGTCATACAAGGTCACGGGATCAAGGTCAAAGGTCAAGTTAAAGGTTATTTCGATTCAATATGGTGGTTGTGTGATGTCATGACATGTCAGTTGAAATACCAGAATGACAAAGCATGATGCCGGCTTCGGCTCTGGGCCCCGTTATGTTCAAACACTCGAAATTTAATTTTATAATTTCCAGTCAAGGGTCTTGAGTCAAGGGTATTGAGATTTGGGTCCTGGGTCTTGAGTTTTGGGTCTTGGGTCTTGGTCTTGAGCCTGGAGTCTTGAGTAAAGAGTCTTGAGTCTCAAGTCTTGAGTATCGAGTCTTGAGTCTTGGGTTGAAGTGTGTGTTCTTGGGTCTTGGGGTTTAAGTATTGAGTTTTGGGTCTTGATTCCTGAATCTTGGGTCTTGGGTCTTGAGTCTTGATTGAGTCTTGAGTCAAATGTCAAGGGGTTTTGGGAATTTGTTAAAAAAATTTGGAAATTTTATATTTTTTTGGGAATTTTTTGTGTTCAAGGGTATTCAAGGTCACAGGAATTGGGCGAAGGTCATGGGTCAAGGTCATCGACATCTAACATGGCTAACGAGGTGGACACCGCCCGACCTGGCGAGGGTCGGTCGTGTTGGGAGCTTATTCGATCCACCTGTCATCGAACCCCGGACCTTCTACACGTATATCTTTAAATTATTTATTTCATTTATAAAAAAAATGCATGTTTTGTAATTTTTAAAAGATTTTATACATTTTTGTGATTTGTGGATTTTTTTTGGGTTCAAGGTCATCTAAGGTCATTTCCACGGGGTAAAGGTCTGTGTCACCTGGATCCAACATGGTGGTTGGGTGACGTCACAACATTGGGAACGGCCGACGCCTGTGCCAGGTATCAGTTTTGTATCATTAAAATTCATTGTCCCATAACGCAGATAATCATTCTACTCGAAGTATACTGTACGTAGAGCCGCATGAATGTTTAGTTACATCAACTAAATCTTAAACTCCTATGGTAACTATACTATAGGTTATTTGCGGTAAAGTGAGCACTTATTTTTAAGGCCCTCACACCAGGCATAATAATTAAAACATTATATTTTATTGTAGCTTCAGACGTTAACTCTTGATACCTATACAATGTATATATCGTGTTTATTTGTCAAATATAAATTTTTATTTTAACTGTTAGCGAATGGATACAAACAACCTGAAAGGAACTTTAAAGCATGGCTTTAAAAAGTGCGCACTTTACCTTGAACAACCTATGTCAGAAATAAGTTACCGCAACACTGAACGTCCGTGATTCACGGGCAGAGACACCTCACACGAGTGACACATACAATCCCCAAATCAGGAAAGTGTATCTGAACTAAAGGCGGCACTGAGAAAAATCTTTAGATAACGCGGTTCTGGTTTCGAATCCCGGCTGAGTTATGAAGCCGCACACCTTATTAAGTCGTAACTGTGGCAGCAAGTTAACATAAAAGCCTTATCTTCCCCACCTCGGCCATATTACAAGAAACGTGCTTAATCGATTCCGTTTGTAAGAACCAATCAGGACTTTACGTTATTTTTCAAGCTCTTAGATATGTGAAATGACATTTCGTTCTAATTCAGCGCTAGGTTTGCCTGCAATTATATTTTTAAAATTAAGAACTTGAAATTTGATTATCAGCGAGAGCTTTCAAAAAAAAAAAAGTAAGTTATTTTATTTTTTTAAATTCTTTGCATTATTCTTATAAGAATAAACGATTGCATATGCATTTTTTTTGAAATAATACGCACATATGAAATTCTAATATTCACTTTTTATTTACGATTTTTTTTCAAGTTTGGTTTATTTATATGTTATTAATATTTAAAATAATTATACAATATATTAATAAAAAATACAAATATTAAGAGCTTCGGAGCACCGAACGCCTGTAAAGCAAGCAGTACAAATTCACGAATATTATCGCAACAAAATAACATTAAAACTTTCAAAATCTTTCACATAGTCAGCAGAGGACATTTGGTTACTGGCTGCCTCATATGTATGTATGCATGAACGTACTCACATTCGTATGTATTAATGTAAGCATTAATGCATGTATTTTGCATGTTGCCGCTTTGCGTCGCTTTACGTTGCCCCGTCTCGCTTGAGATTGCGAAGCACAGCGTGTCATGAGCATCACTGGAGACCCCGAGGACATCACTCAGCTCTACAATGGGGCCACCGCATCGCTCGAACGCATGCCGCGCTAAGCCTTTAAGTACTCGTGCCGCTCCTGTCCTTGAGAAGATCGAATTACTTGGGCTATCGTTGCCAGAATGTTCTGGTCATCGCCCTCGACATCCTCAGCGAGGAACGTTCTGGATCGGGCCAGTTGGTCTATATGAGCGCGGCGGGCCTCCGAGTTGACAGTCGAGAGTCTGGAGCCTCATGCTGCCTGAAGCGCCAGGTATGCGAGACCAGCAAAGCGACGAGCGGAAACGACAAAGACCGCGAGTATCGGTATAGTGGAGAATGAGACTAACCGCGAGAGTGCGGAACTAGATGTGTGAGTGACAGTCATTTGGAATGCTGGCGAAAGACTGTTTGATTGAACATGTGTCAATAATTAGTGCGGATTGAGTGACTGCAGCAGTTATAAAGGCAGTGAAAAGGACTTAATCAGAAGTAAGGATTTGCGCCCGCTGAGAAAAAATAAATTTTAATAGTACTTAGAGCTAGGTAGTTGATGTTGTTAACAATATCGGTGTGTATTTTTATAGCATTATAAATACATAAAAAAAAATTGTTCTGGTTATTTTATGTTTATTAAGCCGTCCAACCCTACCGAACTCGGATACGCCCCTAGCGATTTGCAACAATACAAACTAATGAGTTCGTGATCCCATACATAATCGGTGAAGAGCTATGAAACCGCACACCGCAGATTCCTGGACTAGTTACCTCGGGTTAGCTTTTTTCAAAAGAGAAATTAGTGAACATAGACTAACAACAATCGTTTACTCAGGTGACTCACAACAGTCTTCGCACGTCCACCAGAGTGACATTACATAGGAAGCCACGCGCCAACCTTTGTTAGGCTAGCACCGAACTTCCCTGGGTTTTATAAATGTTTGTGGCTCCTTTGGGAGACACATTCCTGCTCGTGGTTGCCATGCCGAGCGCACGACCAAGACGCCGCTGAAGATTTGTCTAGCGCAGGCGCCTTTAAAATTCACCACGCGAGCCAAGTACTTACACTGCTCTCGCCCAATCTGCATAAAATAAACCTGTCCGGGGCAGAGTCTTAGTAGAGGAAGAAGGGGAATTCTGGCGCAGTATAAAGCTCGGTGAGTTGCCAGCTGACGATTTAAATTATCATTAGTTTTTCTCAGTTTTATTTTAACATTTTAAAAATTGCTGTCAGTAATTTTTTTGTGTATCTCAAAGCGTAAACAGGAGCTGCAAAAAAAGATAGAAAACTATCATTCAGATGCGATGCAATCTCTCTTCGTAGCCAAATGGTGGTACATTTTCACAATTCTCTTCTGTGCTTTTATTTCGCAAATATTTTATCTATCAAGCACGATTCGAAAAGAGTTCGAATACTAATTTTTTAACGGAAGTAACTTTTATTTGCAGTGAAATTCACAGTAATGCAATTGTGTAAATGCATCTTCGAAATACATGATTCATTTATATTTAAGTGTTTATTTTAAAAGGACACCTGAAAATGACTCGGCGATAAACTGCAGTGAAATATTAATTGCACATGTATAAGTACTGTGTTCATAGGCACTGGCCAGCATAAAACATATATTATATGTCTGCCAAGCATTTTTCTACTTGTAGAAAATGCCTGTAATGTTATTTCCTTCGAAACATACATGCATGCCCTACTTTATGGACAATGATGTGTCAAATCAAATTTTTATTGACTTTTAAAAATAAATTTATTTAACACTAAAAAAAGTGACTCGACATAGAAAGTGGAATTTATTTTCAAAGTAAATTATTTTATTAATTAATGTTAAAATACTCGGATTTGTATGGACGAGTGTCTGCAACCAGCATAAGTAGGCCACATGTTTCACTTTTTCAGGCATCTTGAGTTCGTGGACGAGAAAGATACTGTACGTAAATTGCTTGACTTTTTTGCTGCATGATAAGTGCTTTTTGACTATCCTGTTTCCTGAGAAAGTCGCCGCAGTGACTTCTTTAGAGAGGCTAGTAGTCCGAGCCTTACAGCCTCATTTATTACTATTTGTCATCTTCAGCAAAAGAAAATTGTAATTTAGAAAAAAAAATGCATTTTAAGGTTGAAGATATATGCATTTAGCATTGCTTGGAAAGCATTGTACATTTTCCTGACACGAAATTTTTAAGACATTTCGTTTTGTTATTTTGACCTGGGTAGAAGTTATAAATACTGATACATGGATCCCTGGAGGGATGGAGGTCTTAATAAATATAAAATAACAAAATTTTATAGAAGTTTATTCACACAGCTATTATTTACAGCATTGATCTATCTATCTCCAATATTACTCTTTTTATTTCTCAATGAGCGCAATAATTAATATATATTTTTACTGTAATTAGGGTCTTTCTTAATGTGTCTGTTTGATTATAGTCAATTAAATCTTACTCATCATTGACGCACTATCAGTCTGTCTGTTGCCATCATTTGTAAATTCTTTCACTCACGCATCCAGTACAGTAGTCCAGCCTGCATTCGTACTCTTCCGCTTGTCACTTCTCTCGCCACTCGTCGTCTATCGCCAAAACTCAGCCACTCATCCAATCAACAACAACTCTCTGGCTCGGAGGCCTGTCACACTTTTATATCGGTCGTCCCGATCATCTTGATGGTCTAACGCACCCCAAGTCACGCTGAGAAAACGAGAGAATTCTTCAGATAAACGCAGAAATCCTATCCACCGAAGATCAGGAGCGGCGAGCCGCCAAAGGGTTATGGCGGCAGAATAACTTCATAACTCAAAACGCTGGTAGGATTATCGCTCGCTAGTCCATTGACTTGCCACCCATTATCATATCACGATTCTCTGTCCTCCTCTTTGATCGCTCGCGCAGGGTGGGCCAAGGTCAGCGGCGCAGACCAGAGACACGAAACAATACATACCTACACTGTCTTAGCGACATTTATAATTAAACTGTTTGTTTTAGAAATCCTGAAATTTTCAATTCGAAAGTAATTCATGGTCACTACAGCATCTTTAAAGTACAACCTTTTTTCATTTTATGGCGAACGCAAGATTATTTTTTTTGTGTGGCCTCGAAACTTTTTCAGCTGACAAGAAGATAACTTATTTTATAATAACTAGGAAAAAATCTTTGCAGTGACAGCAGAATATTTTGTGTTCGCCACAACAAACTTTATGTGATGAATTTCCACAAAATTGAAATTTTAGCATAGGTTATTAAGGTTTAGCGAAAGAACGATAAAAAAATGTGAGTCTTTACACCAGAAAACAATATTGTAACTTCTGCTTATGTACTGTCAATATACATACATGGCCAACTTACTAGCCTAGCACGATTATTGGAGAATTTAAAAACAGAGATTTCAAAGTGATTTTATGGAAAAATATCGGAAACTCAATGAGATTATACAACAAATTGGAGTATTGTGTTTTGTTTAGTGACTGTGTTAAAATCGTGCAAATAGTTATTAGTTTTGTTGGCGGTGTAATATAGTTCTTAAATTTACATATTACAATCTCCATGACCTTCAGGCGATGTGCCTCACTTTTTCAAAACTTTAACATTTTTCATTGTAAACCCTTTGGTTAAGAGTTTATTACCAAGGTAAGAAATGTTGATTATTTGCCGAAACAAAGCGAATACAGCCTATGACTACAACATTCAATACAATAAAAAGATAACACACCCTAGTGTTCGTAATGAAAAGTGATGTAATTACAGAACAATTATTCACACAACTCCTTCATTTAGTAAAATATAATATTAATTTTTTGGTTAAAAACATATATATTTCGAAATTAAAAAAATTAGCTCTTGCTTTATGAGTGCATAACTCCCTCAAGGATTACTTAAGTTTTATGACTTATTTTGCATAAGGAGTCACCTCACAAATTTTGCAGACATTTTTCACAGACAACACTAATTCTTGTCATAACGTGTTGTTAATACTGATGACTGGGAATTTTTAAAACTAATTTCAAGAGAACTGTTTATTATTTAGTAAAGGCATGAAAAAATAATTTTCCTATTATCACAAAATACAATGTGAGGTCTATACTGACGAAATTGAGCAACAACTCAAAGACAATTCTTTTTCAGGGCTCTCCTCTTTAAAAAATTTTCTTCGATATTTATAACGCTTCAGAGTACGGGTACAAAATACTTAAAAATACAGCAATGAAACAGCCTCTTAAAGAGCGAACTCAATCCGCATTACGCCGACAAAATAGCGCCAGTAGAAAGCAACATGTTAGTAAGCTACACATCGGAAGACCGTTAACTAATCAGCACATGGTATTCCACTTGCAAGCCGGCAGCTCAGCCAATAAGGAATCTTTCGCAGCACGCAGTATCCAACCAGACACAAGGTCTGTTCTCAGAGCCTCGCTCAGCCAATCAGTGATTGCGTAGCCACATCAAAGGAAGCGCCATGCCACCTCGTCTCTTTGTACTTATCCGCTCTATTGCACGGGAGTGTGTAGCAACATGGCGTTGCGAGAGAATGGACTTCGTGATAACTTTCTCTGAAAAATCAATTTTATGCATCGGAATGCCGAAAATTTCGCAACGGGCGCAAGTTTTTCGTAACCTATTAAAGATTTTAATTTAGGTCTTTCTGCACATCAATTAATTTATTGTGTCCTAATGTCGATCATGAAAATAATTATGCAGTATAGCGATTATCTTGTATAGTATGTCGTTAAAAACCTTTGACAAAGAGCATTTAGTTTTGTATGTTAAAATACTCCATGTTCTTAAAATATGTACATGTTCTGTATAAATGCATTCGCAAAGTTAAAAAGGTATTCTAAGTTACCTTTAGTTCAGAATCAATGATTTAAAAGTTGAATATATAAACGACGTTTTCGCTGTTTTCTGGTATCTGCAATTTACAACGCAACGAGATTTTACAGAACGAAACCATTACTTTAAAGTGACAGATTGATAAATATTAACTGTGCTGATTCGACAGTGAAACGGTAGAACCAACTCTTTCTTTAAGAATTTGTGGTCCCATTATTTTTGTTTATTCTACTTGCAGAAAACCAAATTTTGTCGGAGAAAATTCATATATTTTATTAAATCATATCACTGTAGATTTAGTGAAATTATTACTGATAAACCTGTAAGTTAAAATAACAGTTTAATTCAGCAGTTTCTCGTTGCGTTGTAAAATGGCCGATACTAGGGTACATCGATAACCTCGTAAATTGAAACCTCTTCATTGGTCTTTTTGTTCAGAATCCGGACTAAATTCAACTTACATTGACTATTGAAACTTGCAAATACATGTATGTGCGCATAATATGTGTATGCAGGCTGATTAACAGCACCTACTTCACCCCTTGTTTACGGAAACAACACGACAGCGGGGGTTCGCGAGAACATTTTGATAACTATACCCTATATGAAGCATCGTTTGGTAGTAATCCCATTCCCCGAACATACCGGTGTTAGGTGNGGGGGGTGAGCTTTGAAATTGCAAATGGCTCGTATATGGTATCGTTGGATAGATCGTCCAAAAGGGAACTACATTTACAAAGACACGTTTTTCTGACATGCATAGCTTACGGACAATGACAAGTGATAGCACAAACGTGTTTTTCGTGCTACAATCAAAAGGAAATCAACAAAACATGTTTTTTTTTCTGGCGTGTATACCTAGTTTACGTACAATCAAAAGAACGTCGGGTATACTGTAAATACCGGTATGATGTGAGAGAACTACCGTGAACTGGGGAACTGGGAACACACATTCGCAAACAGCACTCTTCGTAAGTGTTCTGAATGTCAACCATCCTGTATCAGACACGACTCTGTACTCCGTCTTACATTCGCGGTTGCTCGGTGGACCTCAGCACAAATGAGAAATCCACATGCTGCTCTGATTCTGTCATTCATGCAATGTAAAACGAATGACTGTCTGAATGAACGAACTTTCGATTGTCAGTTAACTTGCATGCAAAACCTGCAGTTCCCGTAAGTGGTATAATAACCGTTACTTTTATCCACATATCATTGGCTGTGCATTAACTATGCAANAACCTGCAGTTCCCGTAAGTGGTATAATAACCGTTACTTTTATCCACATATCATTGGCTGTGCATTAACTATGCAACTCAGATACACAATGTGCGCCATTACGTTATTTCCGGTTAGAGTGTGAGACTCGCTTTGATACTAGCAGCGACCTATGTGCCTTACTTCATAGACTCGCGCAGTAGGTATTAGACTGTTTCCGAGCAAACGCGGAGAATAATGCAGCACTACGCATCAAGCAGATACGCCATATAACACTTGAAGGAACTGCAGGTTTTGCACGCAAGTTAACTGACAATCGAAAGTTCGTTCATCCAGACAGTCATTCGATTTACATTGCAACCATTAATCGTGCGTGTTGTTTCAGTGTTGGACATTGTGTGTCTGTGGTGTTGCTTTGAATGGAATGCCGTTTGACAAAAGAAGAAGCATTTGACACGCCGATGATACTAGGAGAATGTCGTCGGAACTGCAGAGCTGCTGCCCGTTTGTACGCAGAGATATACCCACAGCTCGTCCATCACTCGTACAACGTCTTGCATGTCGCGTGCGCACAACCGGACCAGTGCAACCGACACGCAACAAACGATCGTCGCATCAGACGACCCGTGAGAGACGAAGGGGCTGTTGCCTGCCGTAGTGAATATTGTTTCCTTTTAGACGATATATCCAACGAGACCATATTTGACCCCTGTTCCCATTTGCAATTTCAAGGCTTTCCCCCGCACCCCTACCGCCGGTATGTTCGGGGGAATATAATTACTACCAATCGATTATTGATATAGGGTACAGTTATCACAATTTTTTCGCGAACCCCAGGTGTCGTATTGTTTCCGAGAAATAGTGGTGATACGGATGCTGTGAATCACTCTGTTATATNTTTTCGCGAACCCCAGGTGTCGTATTGTTTCCGAGAAATAGTGGTGATACGGATGCTGTGAATCACTCTGTTATATTTCGACAACATGAAGTACTTCCACATCACGGAACTTATAGCCGTTTGACATTATGTTTTTTGTATATAGTACCTATAATACGACCACCTGTTATACAGTGGTAAAGTAGGGTAATGAGTAAGATGACCGGCCTTGAAGGCTGGAAGATGCTTTAAATTTTAGGCGGAGGTTCGATCCCAACCCCACCAAAAAATTTGTTTGTGTAGACAATATTTATCTTTTGCAACAAAATAAATATCACTTAATTTATTTCTCATAAAAAATTGCTTTGTATTTATCGTTGAGCATTTTTATCAACCAACTATACATTTTTTTTCTAGTGATTGAATAAGTGAATTTCTTTTAACTNGTATTTATCGTTGAGCATTTTTATCAACCAACTATACATTTTTTTCTAGTGATTGAATAAGTGAATTTCTTTTAACTGAAGAATTAGTGATTTTTTTTTCTAAAGATTACGAANTTTTCGCGAACCCCAGGTGTCGTATTGTTTCCGAGAAATAGTGGTGATACGGATGCTGTGAATCACTCTGTTATATCTCGACAACATGAAGTACTTCCACATCACGGAACTTATAGCCGTTTGACATTATGTNTCCGAGAAATAGTGGTGATACGGATGCTGTGAATCACTCTGTTATATCTCGACAACATGAAGTACTTCCACATCACGGAACTTATAGCCGTTTGACATTATGTTTTTTTGTATATAGTACCTATAATACGACCACCTGTTATACAGTGGTAAAGTAGGGTAATGAGTAAGATGACCGGCCTTGAAGGCTGGAAGATGCTTTAAATTTTAGGCGGAGGTTCGATCCCAACCCCACCAAAAAATTTGTTTGTGTAGACAATATTTATCTTTTGCAACAAAATAAATATCACTTAATTTATTTCTCATAAAAAATTGCTTTGAATTAATCGTTGAGCATTTTTATCAACCAACTATACATTTTTTTTCTAGTGATTGAATAAGTGAATTTCTTTTAACTGAAGAATTAGTGATTTTTTTTTCTAAAGATTACGAANTTTTTTTTCTAGTGATTGAATAAGTGAATTTCTTTTAACTGAAGAATTAGTGATTTTTTTTTCTAAAGATTACGAATGGAGCAGTTTAAACTGGCTATCAGAAAATATTCACTGATTACGATTTAAATGTGGCGAATGCCTAGTGTGTTGTGTCGACATTTAAAGTTTGGTGGTAGTGTTTATGGTCCGGTAGTATCCGTCTTGGTTTGGGCTTGGACCAATAGTAGAGGCCTCAAACATTTACCGAATTCGTTAGAGGACAATTAAACATAAATCTTGCGTACATTTCAGTTTCTGGTTCTATTGGGCGGCAGTTTAAGACACGTCCCAGAAAACTCTTCACAAATTACGAACCTGCAAGAAAAACAAGGACCCAATGCCGTGCTACCTGTTCTGGGTTTAGATATAGAGTAGCAGCCAATAAACAGCTAACTGAGGCTCGAGCACACAAAAGATTGTAGAGTCTAGCAACACATATTATTATTATTATTATCAAGGTGGATTGTCTTAACACCAGGTTTTTCATAGGTTGAAGATCTCGATAACACTACACATTATCAAGAGAATCGTAGTTTAATACTAAGTAGTTTCCGATATTTTGCAAAAATACTATCTATAAACTCGATTTTTAAGGCCGGGTATCTCCCTTAATAGCTGGGATAGGCTATAAGTAGCATTGCATATGTCTACCTCATTTTTCACAAGGAATAACCTTCCGAAAAAATTCAGGTGAGTTTCCGAACATTCTGTACAGCTATCAATGTTGCACACTACCTTTGCCAGTCCCCATGCTAGATCTGGCTTTAACTTTTTCTCTTTGGAAACTTCCCGACAACAGACTTTCCATTTTGTCCCATGTCTCATCTTCAGGCGACACTTGGTTTTGGCAGAGGCTATTTAGGCATCATGTTTCTCGTGTCTCCCATGCCGTGGATTCCATAACGTTGAGTACTTTTAGTATCCTTCAATCATTTCTAGACACTTAATAACGCTCCACTCCATTGAGAGAGAGGTTGAACGTTAAACTGAATTGTGGCTTCGGTGCGCTAGTTAGCCCCAACGCAACACAAGCAAGTCCACTTTACCGACAATCGACGGATAGCGGTCGGCTTACTCGCGAAAATGCTTGCACGCTCATTCGTTCGGCTCATGCGGGCGATGTGTGGACGCTGCGTTAGGTGAACAGGGTTCGATTCCCGGTGGAGTCGTTCCTGGATTTTCGGACGTGGAAACCGTGCCGGACGAAGCTTCTAGTCGGCGGGTTTTCTCGGGGATCTCCCGCCTACCTCGCCCTTGCATTCCGGCGCTGCTCCGTACTCACCTCGCTTCACCGTCATCGGCTCTCATGACCTCGATGTTAAGAGCAGCTAAAACCTGTCCACTATACTCTCTCTCTCTCTCTCTCTCTCTCTCTCTCTCTCTCTCTCTCTCTCTCTGATTGCAGTGGTTCAACAGCGTCGGACGTGGTCAGTAGTTTGTTGGGTGACCGCCAGAGATCGTTATGTAGCCGTTGCCATAAAGGCTATTCACGCTATCAACCTTTGAAAAACCTTTGAAAAATGTCACTGCCTCTACCTGCGCGTATTTTAACTGGCACACTGACTGTCACGCGCGTAGTAAAGTTGGCAACGACGGAGAGAAAGTAGTTCCACATGTTAACGTTAAATAACAAATATTAAGTAAACATTTGGGAGTATTAAAATATTGTATTTACTTTTTAAATGCAAATAGGCGTAACAATAAAAACATTAGTAAAATATTTACTTTTTATAAAAAAAATTACAGTTGCCTCTGACCGACGCACGAATAAAGTGATCAGTCCCATGGTAACGTTAATTGTACATATGGCGGAAGAATACACAATGTGCATACAAATAGATTTAAGCAGGGCTTTCGAAAGCGCTCATGTTACCGTGAGCAGCTCATACAAACCCTCAGGCTACCACATATGCAGTCACGAAGGTGATGACCCTGGCCAGACACTCTGTCCAACCACACGTGTAACTCTAACAGACAAACTGCAGGAGGAAAGTTGCGTGAGCGGACGCGAGGTATCGAAGTATTAGCCTACTCATAAATGTTTCCGCGAGAAACAGGTGGTCCTGGTGATCACACATTCTGATTCTCACCACGCGAGTGCAACGTCTTGGCGATCAGGACAGGACGTCCCTCGGTGCTATAAGCCCGCGGCTCACGACAGGTAAATATTTAGAGAGAGAGAGAGAGAGAGAGAGAGAGAGAGACGGTCTCCGCAACGACCATTATAATATATTTAATTCAGCGGTGGTGGCGTCTTCAAAGCGAGACCGCGCCGTCAAAGGCGACCGGCCCAGCCCGCGCTAAGGGCCCCGCGTCTTCAACTATACATGAGATCGGCGATGCTGTCTGTGCCGGCGGACTCCCGGAGGGTGGTTGCCGCACAACCCTTGTGTCACCGGGGGTTGATAGAGAGCCGCGCCCTGCCCCTGAGCCGATTCCGTTGAGCGGAAGGCAGCGGTAAACCTCTTTGCCTTCACGCCGGTCCTGAAACGCGTTAACAGTGCCATCCATAGGCTGTTCACTACGACAACTGAGCACTTCTGGAAACCCTACTTAAGATATACTTGAATGCACACTGTGTATTCTTCCACCATATCTAAAATTAAAATTGCTGTAGACCTTGTCGTTTTATTCATACATTGATCAAGTGAAACTGCGTCGTTAGAAAAGTAACATTCAACAAGTTTGATTATTTTTATATTTACACACATTAAAAACAGAAAGCAAAAGAAATCATCTCAGTATTCACGGAAATTACCTAACACTTTTAATTCAACCGTATAAAATTGAGCTACTTTCCCGTCGTCGTTACCAACTTTACTGGGCGTATTCCAGTCAGTGTGTCCGTTATAATATATGCAGGAAGCGGCAAATGTTGATTTCAAAAGTACACGATGAACCGTAAACTGCCTATACCAGGAAGTATTCGCCGTGTCCAACGTCGAGAAGTGCTAACCTACAAGAGTCGATTAACATTGAAGTTAAAGTGAAGAATGTTGCAATCACTTTGCTTTATCGTTACGCCCAGGTACGGGTGGCAGTGCATTCAAATTGAAATAAGAGAGACGCAAGTTCAAGTTTCATTGTGAAAAGTTGAAAAAACTTTAAAATAAGGTGAATGATACGCAGTGTCAGCCAGTGAAGATCTACGAAACAACTTTCATTTTGGCTTTATTTTCTGCACCTGAACTATGTAATTGTGTTATGGAGTACAATTGCAACGTGAGATGAAATTTAAATTTTGTTTGTCCGCATTAGAATGCTAACCAAATGAGGATATGAAAAACTCAAATCTTAAGGAAAATTTACTGACACTCACAAGCGTCAATTTAGGTGAAAGATGACGTTATTAATGTCATGCATGTGCAGATATTTTAAATATTGCCTACACCACTTGTTCGTTTGAGATTATTTTAAAAAATAATATGTTAATATGTGAAAACATATACATATATCCCCGAGCCTCTTCTAGATCCCAGATGCAGACTTTTTGGTAGCATCTTTCATAACGACTTGCTAAGGCGATCCGTTCTTAATTTCAGCGTGAACACTTCTATGATTTAATATAAAATATAGACATAGAGAAAACACCAAGTAAAAAAAAAACGAGAAATCATGCGCCATCAAAATGGCGTCACTGACCAGCAACATGTCGGATCACTGTCGGCCAATCAGCTCCTGGTAACTTACTTGCCGACAGGCAGCTCAACCAATAGAGAACCTTTCGTAGCACGCATCGCCCAATCAGAAAAAAAGGGCCATCCCAGAAGCTCGCGCAGCCAATGGTGGCATGTGTACGGCGACAGGAAAGGAAACACCACACCATGAATCCTGTGTGTACTAGCGTGTTGTGAGGGGAGGATCTGGGTACACTACACGAACGTGCACGGCGACAGGAAAGGAAACACCACACCATGAATCATGTGTGTACTAGCGTGTTGTGTGTGGAGGATCTGGGCACACTACACGAACGTGAACGGCGACAGGAAAGGAAACACCACACCATGAATCATGTGTGTACTAGCGTGTTGTGTGTGGAGGATCTGGGTACACTACACGAACGTGAACGGCGACAGGAAAGGAAACACCACACCATGAATCCTGTGTGTACTAGCGTGTTGTGAGGGGGGGATCTGGGTACACTACACGAACGTGTACGGCGACAGGAAAGGAAACACCACACCATGAATACTGTGTGTACTAGCATGTTGTGTTTGGAGGATCTGGGTACACTACACGAACGTGCACGGCGACAGGAAAGGAAACACCACACCATGAATCATGTGTGTACTAGCGTGTTGTGTGGGGTGGATCTGGGCACACTACACGAACGTGAACGGCGACAGTAGAACTTTGACTCATCCTCAAACAGTCGCCGTCAATANTGGATCTGGGCACACTACACGAACGTGAACGGCGACAGTAGAACTTTGACTCATCCTCAAACAGTCGCCGTCAATATTGTCGATGTGCTAGGTAGGTAGGACGATAGTGCCTACCTGACAGTTCAGTTGTGATGCAGAATGTTTGAAATCCGCGTTTTTATTACGAAACCGCTAAACATATTCCCACTTTACCGATGTACGAAAATAAAAAAACTTCAGACGAGGTATGAATAATAGTCTCTTTACAACATGCACATTATAAATGCTGTTTTCAAACCNCGAGGTATGAATAATAGTCTCTTTACAACATGCACATTATAAATGCTGTTTTCAAACCTACCGTAATAGCTAAAAACGCTTTTTTCGCAGTGCTGTTTCTCGGAAACATGCGAAACTATAATAGGGAACTTCATAGAACTTTGTTGCAGTCTTTTATAGAAATGAAATGATAGGGTCGCTGCTTAAAGTCCCATAGGTACACGCAGCAGGACGGAAACACTGCACGCTAGCTCAGCGCGTAGCTCGTAGGAGTGACGGGGCACTAGGTATGCGTGTCAGTGTCACCCTTATCGCTCCTGCGCTTCCATAACGCCCTGAAAATATCCGAGTAGGCAACGCCCCGACCAACCACTTTAAACGTCTCAAGGTCACGTACGACCACATGTGCGCACTGCAATGGCGGTAGAAATGAGCGCTTCGCGTATGTTGCATTGCCTAAGACATTGAAGCGTTGACTATAACGTTTTAATAAACACACGGCATTGTCGCTATAGTTCAGAACACTGTTTTACAGAAGAAACAATTTCGTACACAGAGGGTTTCGTACAGCAATTTTTGCTGACTTTGGCACTTTCCAACGACCAAAATATGTTCCAATAACCAAACTTGTGAAGTTCCAACAGAATATCTACTTTCATTTCTGGTCTGAAAAATGATTCACATAATATATTCAATTTTTTTTAATTATGAAAGACACAATTACTTACTATGAGACCCATACGACAAGTAGGGAGTTCCGCCTGCCTGTAGCCAATTTGCCGACCTAGGTATCGAAACGCGTGAACTTTAAGGCCGACTCTTGATGTCTCACCACTCGCCACATCGCCTCTATGTGCAAGGTGCTCAACTGACATGCAGCCTTTCCTTAGGCGACTCGCCTCAACGTGACTTTAAAGTGGTGAGGCTATATTAGTATTGCACGCTAATAAAGATAAAAGTATGATGCGTGTCTGAAGACAACTCGCTGAACTAAAACTGGTTCTGAAAACACACGTTCCAGCCAACTTCAAGCCCAAAAAGAACTCTTTGGGGATGAAATGAGAACTTGAAACTTTCGTGTTTAGACGTTACTAAAAAAATACTAAACCGTGTTTGAACCACGTGTTTACTACCAAAGCTCTGCAACGCACTTCGTGAGCCAGCTAGGTGGATCCGTTGGCGTTTCCTCGACAGTGAGGTCAATATAGTCCAATCATGGTAACTTCACACTTTTTGAATCAAACCTTTACAAAATCACCCCGTGTATGACGTGTTCGGTTCTTTCCTAAATATGTCATGTATCACACACAGGCGTTTATACTTCCCTTAACATAAAAACTTCATGTTTTAGTTATGTGAACATTTGTTTATATTTAATATATAAACTGTAAAATTTAATTTATAATTATATAACTTAAAACAACGAGAAGATGGGTGTGTTGGTAATCCCCAGGAAGAAATACTTCTTACGCATAATATTATTGAACTGAGTGCGCACGAATGCAGTTCGTAGTCCCCTTGGTGTAATTTTCTAGACGTAGTTAAGGTTTGTTCACATTAGGCGGAGGAATATCCTGGAAGTAGAACTTTAGCAGGGTTTCAGGAAAGTTAGAAGTAACAGTGAATGGATTATTGCGACGGAGAAAGTCGCGCAGAGTAGCAGGAGCGGGGAAGTAATCGGCCATTGCACGTAGGTGATCTTACGAACCCTCCCAGCAATCGTCTGGAGTGATCTCGGGAATCCACGGAAAGCCGAAATCAAGATCGTCGGATCGGGATTCGAACCGAGGTCGTCCTGAATGAAAGTTTGAAGGTTTACCACTGCACCTTCTCGCAGGGTATTGTGTAACTGTCGCTGACGCCACAGTGTTTTCTTAGGGCGTTATTTATTGTCAGATATTAATCCAAGGATGATCCAGAGATCATCTTCCTTGGAGTTTGTCTCAGGTCAGTCCTGACTAAGGGTCGACTAACTGTATCGTATTCATAAACCCCGACAAGAGTGGGACTATATTTAGTCGAGTGATCATCGTAGTACACTGTTGCCAGGTTTACAGCGCATGCGCATTGCAGATTCTCGTCTCAAAAAAAAAAAAACTTTACTACGAAAGGAAAGTGACATTTGAGACGACACAGATTTTAAGGTAGCTTCACTCATTTCGAAAAGAAATCGTTCGTTTGCCTAATGACCAAATGTCCTGTAAATGAAAATTTATTCAATAACTCAACTATGATTTAATGGTCAGCAATATTTTTATTCGTTAAATTGAAAGCATCCATGACTGTGTAGAGCACTGGATTAGGCTCTTTCCTTGTAAGTGTAAACTATACGTTCGAATCTCACTTGTTCGTTTGAAATATTTAATATGACAATTTCTTTCGATGGCAAGTACACGCAAACGAAATTAATTATATCCTGTAATACTTTTTCGTAAATGCGAACACAAATTTCTTTTAAATTTTTTTATACATCTGACTCTCGATCTTGTGTTGTAATAGCGCAGTATAAAGGACGAAACAATTAATATACTGGTAATCTTATTGTTCCTTGTTGATTTTTTAATTTGTCGTAGCACCCCTCCCCTCCCTTTATGCACAAGTAGTATGGGCTAGTTTAATGTTTTTACACCAATACTGCCTTTATAATGATGATAAGTGTGTATTTTAGTGCCAAATACATTACAAAAATACATTATAAAATATATTTAAAAAAACTTCACCCAGACAAGATTCAATCTCGCACCCTTGTGAACATCATTTCCACGATGTTATCATTGAACTACCATTACACTCGTCATAATGAAATACTTTACTCTGTGTTTTAGCAAAATAGGATTTGTACTAAAATGCTAATTGAAAATATCAATATTACGTTAGGTAATAATCGGTTTTCAGAGAAGACATTTGATTGGAAGAGAAATTTCAAAAGCATTGTTGTAGCTTAACACTAATGAATTATGATTACGTTTTTTTAAAAATACTATTCACGAAACCTTTCATCTATTAAATCGGCATATTTCTGCTTCAAAATATTGTCAGAATCAGCCTTGAACGTATTTTTGTGTTTCGTAAACTTTATCTAGCTTTGAATTGCATGCAATATTAAAAAAATTGCCATATTTATTTTTGACATTATACGTCGTTAGTTCTACCCTAAGTCCGGACTAAAAGTTAGTCAGGCTTAAAGTAAGATGATCCTCGGACTAGCAATAATAAGGCTCTCTGAATAAGAAAACATTTGGTCGGACGATGATCTTTCTTTAGTCCGGACTAAAAACGACCTTGCATAAGGTCCTTAAATGATCACAACTGCAATGTGGTACTAGAAATTAAATGGCTGTGTATAAAAGGATCCGTTTGATGTTTAAATGGACTGTGTGGGTTTGTTTTTTGTTTTTGGTGCTCTATTTTTAATTTTTTTGACTCAATTTTTTTTAATGGGCACCGTCCAGTTTAATTTCCAAAGTTATTACACCATAAACAATTTTTTTTCACAGCATTTTCAGACGTGCGCTTATTTAAAGACAACATGCTTTAAAATTATCTTTGTCCTCTGAACGTCTACATATATTTAATTGATTCTGAATGAAGATCATTAAATAGTCAGTGGGTGACCAGACCTCAAGTTTGTTAGTGAGCGAGCTGAGATGAAAATTGATTGTGCCAGTTTTAAGAGTTGCAGTACATTTTTGAATTCATATTCTCGAGGTCGAAACTGGAAATTAGGTTGTATGCATAACCGGGGTCCACCTGTATTCCACACCAAGATTATCTCATTGCATATAAGGAAGAACTGTTTATTAAACAGTCATACATAAAAAAAACCTAAATATTTGACGCTCACTCAGCGAGCCTGGGATATTGTATTGACAGTTCATTCTATTTTAAGACAACAACAAATTCAGACATTAGTCCATTACGACCCTTCCACGGATTTCCCAGAACGCGATATGGCTTCGCTGTATTTTACGAGAGTGTGCGATATCCCCGGGGGAAAAAAACATGCGTTCTACAAAGAAAACTAAATACTTTACCGCTATTTTTTTCTAATGTCCCCTCATTTACCTTACGGTAATGTACAATATCTTCGTCTGCGTTTTATACATTTACACTACGTTTTTAGTTCTAAAAGAAAAACCATACTAAAGAATGGTTTCTTTATTATTTTCTGGAAATTATTGTTTCTAATCAATGTAATGAACAGCGGGTTTTTAGTTGTTTTCAACTTTTGAATTTTACATGTAATTCAAATTTCTTTATGGGCATTTCCGAAGGGAATTTTTTTTATTATTTAGTTTAGCAAGGTAAGGTTTTAATAACAGTTTTCTTTAAAACTTTTGATGTGTGTTGTAAGTTATGAGCAGGTTCATATTTCAATGTAAAGGAAAAACAAATATGGCGTTGGCCTGGAGGTCTAGTGTGTTTCACCCTCCGAAAAGATGTGTTATTACGCTGTTAGAAATTTCTGTATATTTACGGAAACTTGTACGGAGATGTAGAGTTAATTTACGGAAAGGCACTCCGTAATGACGAATAACGGAAATGAGCTCCGTAAATATAAAATATGGAAGCTCTTCGTATTCTTATGGCTTGGACTTTGAGACACGAGCAATGCAGATGATAGCTGAAGCATATAAAATCCCATCTTCACAATACTATTTCGTGTAAAATAGTAGCAGGTGAGTGGCGAACCACTCATGGAGTGCCAATTGTTTGATTCTTTTTCAAATTCTGTTACAGGACAAACCCTTCTGTATACTCAGTCAAATACGCACACAACGAAAATAAAACTATTTTTTCGTAACCTCGTTTTATAAACTGCAAATGAAACAAACTAACTAGCGCTGTAACACGACTTGAAACTAAGAGAGGCGCGTTCGTCACTTTCGTGTAAAATACATATTTACGGAATACAGCACGTCGTGTAAAGTGTGGTAGGTGAGTGGTTCAAGTTATTGAGTGTTCATTTTTCGATTCGTGTTGAAATCCCACTATAGGACAAAATAATTAAATTTTTTAAATTTATCTGTTAAATGCAGTGAAATACATTACGAAGATAAACCTCTTTTTCTTAACTAAGAAAGGTACATACGTAATTCACGTGAATACCGTATTTACAAATCTGTTTTCTGTAGCAGCGTAGTAGGTGGCTGGATAGGGTGTGGTGCTGTTTTTTTTCCGAGTTCAAATTCTACTACGAGACAAAATTTTGTTAACTTTTTTATAGTAATTTTTATACACAGTGAAACACCCGCATAACGAAAGTAAAACTTTTTTTGTTACCCCTTTTTTTAGGAGCAGATTAAAAAAAAACTTGCAAGTTTATGGACACGTTCCGTGAATTCACGGAGATTTATGTGAAATTTACGGAGAAAACGTTATTGAAATAAACGAAGAGACCGCAATTTCAGGAAGATGTCTGGATAATTTGTAACCAGTTATTTCCGTAAATTTACGGGCATTTTTTCTATCAGTGTACAGATGTTAAATGTGGAAAGTGCTGTGACGTNACCAGTTATTTCCGTAAATTTACGGGCATTTTTTCTATCAGTGTACAGATGTTAAATGTGGAAAGTGCTGTGACGTGGTGTCAAACAGGATTTTGTGTAAAAACTGGGATAGATGGTAAAATGTTAGTAAATGCAGTGAAGTAAGAGGATGCGACATTCCTAAAAGTGAATGATTATGTGTCACACGCGTGGAGAACAATTTTGTTGATATTGAATCACCAAATTTGTCCAAGAATTCACTAATGTACCTGGCAGCTATAAAAACTCAAGCAGACGAGATTGCATTTCTAAAGGAAATTATAAGCATTGAAAAATAACTATATGCAAAACGTAGTGCGTGAACAAATTCTGACAAAAATGAAGATGAATTGACTGAAGTGGTAAAGAACATAACGTGTAGTTGGCCCTAACGTCATGACTCACATCATCACCCTGTAATGCCACTCAGAAATAACTTTTATATCTTTAGTAGCATGAACTCAGCTGACTTCCAACCTCTCAATTCCACATCAACAACTGCAGTACCTCGCAAATTAGCAGAAATCTTCCACATAAGTAAACCCTCACGCACTGAGGGAAGAAAGAAAAAACTTGCTCAGCTGAGTATCTTCTCTACAAGCCAGGGCCGAGGTATACCTGGAAATTAGCTGTTCAAAACAAAGTATTTAGAGGAACAGCATAGTTAAACCTTTGACCTGTTTAAAATACGTTGTGAAAGAGGTAAGAAATTATTGTGAGAAGTCTACAAATAATGACTTGGTTCTTTTGTATGTAAGTGACGATGTGTACAGTAATAATACTAGTGTCTTGATATCTTAAACATGTAGACCCTACTGCCAGGTTTACATCTCACAAATGTAGCACAGAACTCGATATCTTCTAGCCATGATATTATTACAGTCTCATGTGTAAATACTGAAAGTGAAAAGCAAACAAATGAAGTCTGTGCTCAGTTTGATTTCGTAAAGATTATTGTTGTATTTAACCTACACAGACGTAACAAATTTAATTAAAAATTTCATGCATTCCTTAAAAAATAGGAAAGAGGTTATAACACGTATCATGGCAACAGTATTATTCAAAGAAATAAATAAATGGTGCGTTGATAATTTAGAAAAAAAAAATGTAATATAGGTTTTGCCTGTTTCTCATTAAGAAAATATATTCAACAATTGTTTAGAATATAAGANTTGTGCCAGTTTTAAGAGTTGCAGTACATTTTTGAATTCATATTCTCGAGGTCGAAACTGGAAATTAGGTTGTATGAATAACCGGGGCCCACCTGTATTCCACACCAAGATTATCTCATTGCATATAAGGAAGAACTGTTTATTAAACAGTCATACATAAAAAAAACCTAAATATTTGACGCTCACTCAGCGAGCCTGGGATATTGTATTGACAGTTCATTCTATTTTAAGACAACAACAAATTCAGACATTAGTCCATTACGACCCTTCCACGGATTTCCCAGAACGCGATATGGCTTCGCTGTATTTTACGAGAGTGTGCGATATCCCCGGGGGAAAAAAACATGCGTTCTACAAAGAAAACTAAATACTTTACCGCTATTTTTTTCTAATGTCCCCTCATTTACCTTACGGTAATGTACAATATCTTCGTCTGCGTTTTATACATTTACACTACGTTTTTAATTCCAAAAGAAAAAACATACTAAAGAATGGTTTCTTTATTATTTTCTGGAAATTATTGTTTCTAATCAATGTAATGAACAGCGGGTTTTTAGTTGTGTTCAACTTTTGAATTTTACATGTAATTCAAATTTCTTTATGGGCATTTCCGAAGGGAATTTTTTNTTTTTAGTTGTGTTCAACTTTTGAATTTTACATGTAATTCAAATTTCTTTATGGGCATTTCCGAAGGGAATTTTTTATTATTATTTAGTTTAGCAAGGTAAGGTTTTAATAACAGTTTTCTTTAAAACTTTTGATGTGTGTTGTAAGTTATGAGCAGGTTCATATTTCAATGTAAAGGAAAAACAAATATGGCGTTGGCCTGGAGGTCTAGTGTGTTTCACCCTCCGAAAAGATGTGTTATTACGCTGTTAGAAATTTCTGTATATTTACGGAAACTTGTACGGAGATGTAGAGTTAATTTACGGAAAGGCACTCCGTAATGACGAATAACGGAAATGAGCTCCGTAAATATAAAATATGGAAGCTCTTCGTATTCTTATGGCTTGGACTTTGAGACACGAGCAATGCAGATGATAGCTGAAGCATATAAAATCCCATCTTCACAATACTACTTCGTGTAAAATAGTAGCAGGTGAGTGGCGAACCACTCATGGAGTGCCAATTGTTTGATTCTTTTTCAAATTCTGTTACAGGACAAACCCTTCTGTATACTCAGTCAAATACGCACACAACGAAAATAAAACTATTTTTTCGTAACCTCGTTTTATAAACTGCAAATGAAACAAACTAACTAGCGCTGTAACACGACTTGAAACTAAGAGAGGCGCGTTCGTCACTTTCGTGTATAATACATATTTACGGAATACAGCACGTCGTGTAAAGTGTGGTAGGTGAGTGGTTCAAGTTATTGAGTGTTCATTTTTCGATTCGTGTTGAAATCCCACTATAGGACAAAATAATTAAATTTTTTAAATTTATCTGTTAAATGCAGTGAAATACATTACGAAGATAAACCTCTTTTTCTTAACTAAGAAAGGTACATACGTAATTCACGTGAATACCGTATTTACAAATCTGTTTTCTGTAGCAGCGTAGTAGGTGGCTGGATAGGGTGTGGTGCTGTTTTTTTTCCGAGTTCAAATTCTACTACGAGACAAAATTTTGTTAACTTTTTTATAGTAATTTTTATACACAGGGAAACACCCACATAACGAAAGTAAAACTTTTTTTGTTACCCCTTTTTTTTAGGAGCAGATTAAAAAAAAACTTGCAAGTTTATGGACACGTTCCGTGAATTCACGGAGATTTATGTGAAATTTACGGAGAAAACGTTATTGAAATAAACGAAGAGACCGCAATTTCAGGAAGATGTCTGGATAATTTGTAACCAGTTATTTCCGTAAATTTACGGGCATTTTTTCTATCAGTGTACAGATGTTAAATGTGGAAAGTGCTGTGACGTAGTGTCAAACAGGATTTTGTGTGAAAACTGGGATATATGGTAAAATGTTAGTAAATGCAGTGAAGTAAGAGGATGCGACATTCCTAAAAGTGAATGATTATGTGTCACACGTGTGGAGAACAATTTTGTTGATATTGAATCACCAAATTTGTCCAAGAATTCACTAATGTACCTGGCAGCTATAAAAACTCAAGCAGACGAGATTGCATTTCTAAAGGAAATTATAAGCATTGAAAAATAACTATATGTAAAACGTAGTGCGTGAACAAATTCTGACAAAAATGAAGATGAATTGACTGAAGTGGTAAAGAACATAACGTGTAGTTGGCCCTAACGTCATGACTCACATCATCACCCTGTAATGCCACTCAGAAATAACTTTTATATCTTTAGTAGCATGAACTCAGCTGACTTCCAACCTCTCAATTCCACATCAACAACTGCAGTACCTCGCAAATTAGCAGAAATCTTCCACATAAGTAAACCCTCACGCACTGAGGGAAGAAAGAAAAAACTTGCTCAGCTGAGTATCTTCTCTACAAGCCAGGGCCGAGGTATACCTGGAAATTAGCTGTTCAAAACAAAGGATTTAGATGAACAACATAGTTAAACCTTTGACCTGTTTAAAATACGTTGTGAAAGAGGTAAGAAATTATTGTGAGAAGTCTACAAATAATGACTTGGTTCTTTTGTATGTAAGTGACGATGTGTACAGAAATAATACTAGTATCTTGATATCTTAAACATGTAGACCCTACTGCCAGGTTTACATCTCACAAATGTAGCACAGAACTCGATATCTTCTAGCCATGATATTATTAAAGTCTCATGTGTAAATACTGAAACTGAAAAACAAACGAAGACAAGATATATGCTCAGTTTGATTTCGTAAAGATTATTGTTGTATTTAACCTACACAGACGTAACAAATTTAATTAAAAATTTCANGTGCTCAGTTTGATTTCGTAAAGATTATTGTTGTATTTAACCTACACAGACGTAACAAATTTAATTAAAAATTTCATGCATTCCTTAAAAAATAGGAAAGAGGTTATAACACGTATCATGGCAACAGTATTATTCAAAGAAATAAATAAATGGTGCGTTGATAATTTAGAAAAAAAAAAAAATGTAATATAGGTTTTGCCTGTTTCTCATTAAGAAAATATATTCAACAATTGTTTAGAATATAAGAAAGTTAATAATCAATGGTTTTTCGCGGCTTTACCAAAATATTACAGGTTTGTCTTGGAAAATGGATAAACCAATTTGTCCAGGAAATGTAAAAAAAAAATTATCTAGCCACCACTTTTAACTTTTGTCCTATTAAATATATTCAAAGAGAAAACAAAAGTAGTGGAAAAGAAGAAAAACAGCATTTTTATAGTTTTCGTGCGCAGTTTCCTTAAACTAAATGGAAAGCAAAAATGTAAAAAAGTTGCATCTGTAGTTTAATCCATTGATTTTCATCGCGTGTAATCATATGTTGCTGTCAGATATCCTATTTGCGAGAAATTCAGCTTCCCGGTAATGCATGGCGTAGCTTTGGAAGGGCCTCCTTATGGCCATACATGACCTTGAAGCTTTTAATATGTTTAACTAGTGATTCCCCTTAATCATCTTGTCACCAATCCTTGACTTCGCAATGCAACCACCACGATCTGCCTACGACTTGTGGTACGTATTAAAAGCGCCTGATGGTTATGCAGTTGTGAGTGTGGGAATAGCAGGCGGTGTAGTATGCGGTGGTATGTAAGGGGCAAGAGCAGGTTTGCTACTTGAAACAGTTTCGAGTGGCGTGCATAATTTTGCAGTTTTCTTCCAAGAAAATTGTAATGCGCAACATAAAACGGCTTGTTATTATTACTTCAAAGCCACACAGTTCAGAATAGTTGCGTGGCATGTGCGGTAAACTACATTGTAATTAGTAGGTTTCATAAACCAGTTGTGACGTCTGGATCAAGGGGCAATACTATCATATCGGTATATACATAGAACCGGTATATACGTAGCATCAGTATATTTGTAGCAACGGTATACACGTAGCGCCGGTACGTAGCATCAGTATATACGTAGCAACGGTATACACGTAGCGCCGGTATATACGTAGCACCGGTATATACGTAGCACCGGTATATACGTAGCAACGGTATACACGTAGCGCCGGTATATACGTAGCACCGGTATATACGTAGCATCAGTATATACGTAGCAACGGTATACACGTAGCGCCGGTATATACGTAGCACCGGTATATACGTAGCACCGGTATATACGTAGCAACGGTATACACGTAGCGCCGGTATATACGTAGCACCGGTATATACGTAGCATCAGTATATACGTAGCAACGGTATACACGTAGCGCCGGTATATACGTAGCACCGGTATATACGTAGCACCGGTATATACGTAGCAACGGTATACACGTAGCGCCGGTATATACGTAGCACCGGTATATACGCAGTAACGGTATACACGTAGTGCCGGTGTATACGTAGCACCAGTATATACGTAGCAACGGTATAAACGTAGCGCCGGTATATACGTAGTACCGGCATATACATAGTAGCGTTATANCCAGTATATACGTAGCAACGGTATAAACGTAGCGCCGGTATATACGTAGTACCGGCATATACATAGTAGCGTTATAGTGAGAAAGGTTTCGTATTTAAACATAACCAGACGCCATATTATGAGCTTACGTTTAGAAAGTGTCTTTATGATTACAGAGCTTATACGACGAGTAATTTCCTCTTTATAAAATTAAGGGAGCGATGTGTCGCAAGGCTCAACCACTATACTCGCTTTCGGAAGGATGAATACACCGAGCATATACACCGTCTGAAAAATGGCCGATTGTAACACCGGGTATTGCGTAGAGAAGTGAAAACTGACAAGAAAAGATATGGGTAACTTTTTTATTATGGCCAACTGTTTTGTATCAGTGGCCCCATGAATCTAGCGTATGATTGTGAGTGGGGCATCGCTGCAACGAACTTAGTATTGCTATGATGAAGACAGTAAATGATGCAATGTGAAGTTCCGCATGCGATACATAACGTAATGACGTTATACGTTAAGACGCACCACTCTACAGTACAAGCATACGAGTTGAAGTAGCAGTCCAGAGAAAGGGCCCACTACACTTTGTTAGACAGGTGGGACTTACATAATATGGCCAGTGTCTACCGTTGATTCGCTGGTTTGTGGCCGCAGGACATTATTCACCATCTCCTCAATTGTAGTTGTCACAGCGTGAATATTTGCCACCATATCGGCAATGTCACGCACTAGATATACACTGAAGAGCCAAAAAAACTGGCACACCTGCCTAATATCGCGTAGGACCCCAGCGAGCACGCAGAAGTGTCATAAGACGACGTGGCATGGACTCGACTAATGCATGAAGGTATGCAGGTGGAAATTTGCACCATGAATCCTGCAGGGCAGTCCAAAAATCCAATCTGCGCCAATTTGAGAAAGAGTTGCACGTCTGTCACGTTTAATGATTCTCGTCAGTCGTCGTTTGTCCCGTTCTTTCACGATCTTTTTCCGGCCGCAGCGATGTTGAAGATGTGATGTTTTACCGGATTCCCGATATTCACGGTACAGTCGTGAAATGGTCTTACGTGAACATACAAATGTTATCGCTACCTCGGAGATGCAATGTCCCATCTCCATGCGCCGACTATAACACCACGTTAAAACTCACTTAAATCTTGATAACCTGCCATTGTAGCAGCAGTAACCGATCTAGTTGCCGACCGCATCGCGTTACTCTGATTGGTTCCATACCTCTGTTATTTGCATACGCACGCCTATACCAATTTTTTTGGCTCTTCAGTGTATGAGGCCCCTGTGACAGAGATTGGCCATAATACAAATGAATCGTATATTTTATTCTCACTTTTCACTTCTCTACACCACACGGGCGTTACAATTCACTATTATATATTTTTTACCTACATATGAAAATACCTGACACAATGTGGAAGCTTGCCGGCCGTATATTCTAGCACTAATCCACATCCAGCAAACACAAAGCTGTTCTAAAATTTGCCAGCTTATTATCAGCTGAATATCGGTACTGCCAGATAATTATCAGCTGGATATCGGTACTGTCAGAAAGTGTCGACGAGCTGCCTCACGATTTCAAACGTTTAATGGCCAGCGTCTTTTCATAGCTTGTGATATACGTAAATCACTAAAGTCATGTCTTCTTGCTAACTACAAACTGCAAGAAGAATAAAAATACATATTGGAACAGTTCAAGCGCAAAAATTTGTATGTAATGGAATTATTACTGAACATAACTAATACCCCGACACGGCACTGTTTCTAAAGACCAGGTCGACAGAAGATGTCGGCATAGCAATGACTCGAAACTGTTTCTAAAGACCAGGTTGACAGAAGATGTTGGCATAGCAGTGACTCGGCACTGTTTCTAAAGACCAGGTCGACAGAAGATGTCGGCATAGCAATGAATCGACACTGTTTCTAAAGACCAGGTCGACAGAAGATGTTGGCATAGCAGTGACTCGGCACTGTTTCTAAAGACCATGTGGACAGAAGATGTCAGCATAGCAGTGACTCGGCACTGTTTCTAAAGACCTGGTAAACAGAAGATGTTGGCAAAGCAGTGACTCGCCACTGTTTCTAAAGACCATGTTGACAGAAGATGTCGGCATAGCAGTGACTCGGCACTGTTTCTAAAGACCTGGTAAACAGAATATGTTGGCATAGCAGTGACTCGGCACTGTTTCTAAAGACCAGGTCGACAGAAAATGTTGGCATAGCAGTGACTCGCCACTGTTTCTAAAGACCATGTTGACAGAAGATGTCGGCATAGCAGTGACTCGGCACTGTTTCTAAAGACCTGGTAAACAGAATATGTTGGCATAGCAGTGACTCGGCACTGTTTCTAAAGACCAGGTCGACAGAAAATGTTGGCATAGCAGTGACTCGCCACTGTTTCTAAAGACCATGTTGACAGAAGATGTCGGCATAGCAGTGACTCGCCACTGTTTCTAAATACCGGGTGGACAGAAGACGTCGGCATAGCAGTGACTCGGCATAGTTTGTTCACCAGTTGGTAATGAGCTGAGTATTCGCTGACAGATCGTGTTTGGTGAGAAATTATGAATCTTTGTTAGCTTCAAGTACAAGTGGGAGACTTATTATCTATTTATCAAAGTCTTCTTTAGTTTGCTAAATGAGATTTTAGCGGAAATATTGCACATGCATATCATCAGTTATCCAATGATATAATGGTACATGTCAATAGTAACCCTATATTTTACTGTGTAATAAAATACAAAGCGTGCTGATTGTCGCTATGGTATGTCAAGAAGCCTGCTCCAGAATTTCATACATAAAATGAATGTGAAAAATTTGTGTTGCACCTTTTCACTTAAAAAAAATACACATTAGAGACTTTAATAGAAAACGGAAACTATAATTCGTACATGAAACCTTTCTTAAGTGATATTCGTTAGTGGACATAGCTGAATAAGTATTCGACAGTTTTTAAATGACGACTGTACTCCTGAACCCCAGGTATCTGTGGAGACCTGGACAGAGACCCCCCTCTACCTCAGTTCTTATATGCTTCAAACACAGAATCCAGAACAACCACTCAAGAGACATTCGCCCTGCGGTTGCCTTGTGCGTCGACTTTTGTTGCCTTATTTTGTATTTTTATTGCCCTTTATCTTGCACTTTTTTTATAGCGGCACATCATGCAGCGATGTACTTTAGTGTCCGACATGAACTGGTTGTTATGTTATTGTGTTGGAGCCGGAGACACAGTACAGTGTTATTCTCCTTACTGAGTGTTCTCATCACTTAACTCTTAGCGAACTGCTACTCGCAGCTAACAGTTATTTCCTCTTTGTGTATTCTCTGTATTTTTCCTCCGGGAATATTATTATCATTGTATCTCTACTGTGGTCCGTGATTACAACGTTTTGCAATCCAAGAACAAAGAAAAGCCTCCATTAAAGTTGTCCAATGTAATCATGCGTTTTCATATATTGAGAGCCGTCTTTTTTTCGGACTAATGCCACTTGTTCATCACTACAATTGATAAATAAAACTTATAAATCAAGTCAGCAGATCGGAAAACTGCTGCGAATCACGGCGACATCGGACCAAATACACCACATGAATTAACAATTAAGGTATACATATTTTTAGTTCATTCTATTCATAGTTATATGTAAATATAAGGAAATTTCGCGGATTAATTCTGCTACAAGCTTGACTGCTAAATCGTTTGTGTACTCAAGCTTTAGTGAGTCTCTTGTTCATTGGCCGTTGCTCCAGTTTTACTCCAGAACAGGTAGCACGGGATTATGTCCTCTTTTTTTTGCAGGTCAGTTATTGGCTCTAATTCGTCTAGGGCGTGGCTCACGAATTGCAGTAAAATTGAAACAGAAAGTCAAATGTAGGTGTTTTTGAAGTCCAACTTGTCCTTAAATGAATTCGCAAAATGTCAGAGCCTCTCCTTAATAGCTATTCGTCTGTCTATTCAAATAAACACAAGCATTATATTACAGTGAGTTGATGGCCGGATGGAAACTTGTTAAAGGCGTGTTTCGTTTTATTCTTTACACCCATTATTATGGACACCCGATTTTAGAGAAAATATTTCCTTTCCAGTTGTATTTCAAAACACTTATTTCACATCCACTTTCGCAATTGGATGCTACGCCACTTAAATGTCTACCTGTAAATCACGGACGTTTATTATCGGAGTACCTTGTTTCTGATTGGCCCAGGCAAATACAACATGTCTGCTCACAAAACCATGTGGCCGATAACCACAGGTAAACTGAAAATGCGTACGTAGGCTATTGGAATATAGACTGCTTGGAGCTATTTTTTAGCGAAAATCGGGTGTCCCTTTCCAATACTCATCCTGTTGTCTGACAGCGAAGCTAATTATGCCACGAACCTGAAACTAGGAAGCATATAGTCTATTCATTGTCACTTGCATCTTTTCTGAAGCCCAGTTGAAGTACGACTTTCTCGCTGCTTAATATACATCGTTGCAAACTAGAGTAAACGAGTTTGGCCCAAAGTTTAGACAAGTCTATTTAGTATTTTTTCTATTAGAAAAAAATTTTCTTTATTCGGTTTTGTGGTATAGTTATCAGAGGGCATCACGAGAACACAATTGTTAATTTTTAATAATTACAAAAGTAAATACTACTTTTCNTTTAGATATCAGAGGGCATCACGAGAACACAATTGTTAATTTTTAATAATTACAAAAGTAAATACTACTTTTCAATATTCGGTTAAACTCACCCCATCTTACGGTACTGTAGCGTGCATGTAGTTGTGGAAAGTGTTTTTTTTAAAGGTGACTTCAAAAGCGCTGACTTCACTTGTCGCTGCAGCCCCGCCTCTTATGACAGCCCANTTTGGCCCAAAGTTTAGACAAGTCTATTTAGTATTTTTTCTATTAGAAAAAAATTTTCTTTATTCGGTTTTGTGGTATAGTTATCAGAGGGCATCACGAGAACACAATTGTTAATTTTTAATAATTACAAAAGTAAATACTACTTTTCAATATTCGGTTAAACTCACCCCATCTTACGGTACTGTAGCGTGCATGTAGTTGTGGACAGTGTTTTTTTTAAAGGTGACTTCAAAAGCGCTGACTTCACTTGTCGCTGCAGCCCCGCCTCTTATGACAGCCCAGGTCCCCCCCCCCTTGTGGTGAAGCCCGGGGCCCCTGCCGACTGCCAGACGGCCGTTTTCAAGCCTGCACTCATTTANTATCAGAGGGCATCACGAGAACACAATTGTTAATTTTTAATAATTACAAAAGTAAATACTACTTTTCAATATTCGGTTAAACTCACCCCATCTTACGGTACTGTAGCGTGCATGTAGTTGTGGACAGTGTTTTTTTTAAAGGTGACTTCAAAAGCGCTGACTTCACTTGTCGCTGCAGCCCCGCCTCTTATGACAGCCCAGGTCCCCCCCCCCTTGTGGTGAAGCCCGGGGCCCCTGCCGACTGCCAGACGGCCGTTTTCAAGCCTGCACTCATTTATTCTTAATTGGGGCACCTAATTATAATGCGTCCAATCAGTCAGCACTCGCGAGCGTGAAAAACGGCAATAATTAGTGGATAAAATTTGCTCGCTTTCCTCATGCAACGGTACAAGTAGGCGACTTTGTTCATAATTGGTCGATTTCGACCAACTAAATCTGTGCGATGTGTGATTTTCATCATCGTTCAGAAAAGTATCGACACTGCAGGGATACTATTTTTTTTTTTAAACTATTAACTATATTGGATTCTGTTGGCACAAAAATAGCGTCAATTTCGATTTCGAAAATGTTTCACAGTTAATGCACACGTTCTGAAATATTAGAGCATGGTGCAAAATGTAATTGAACATTACATTTTTAGGTAACATAATGACTACCTCAATTTATATAATTTTTTATACTTCAGCCACATCTAAATGTAATGAAATATTACAAATTCCAGGGTCGGAAATAAATTATTTTCCTAAGATAGTTAAAAAGATGCGCCCCGAGCATTAGATCCAGAATACTCTTAAAAAATATGGCCAGCAAATGAAACAAATCACACTGGAAAAAATTCTGTTAAATCAAAAAAAGTTCGTTTACCTCAAACAAATTAATTGTTTGCATACGGACAGTTAAATATCTCGTTGTTGAAGCCAAACTACTGTTGCTCTTATGTGGTTGCCCCAAACAAAGAGTTGGTTGTTGCAACTCAAGACTTGTTTGGCTTTACGTGTATTAAACCGTTTCGGATAATATAAAAAAAAAATCCAGCTGAACGGAAATTCAAACCGACATCAGCTGCCTGCGAGCGCAGAGCCTTAGCAGCTGGAGTGATCACTGACTGGAATTTAATGATGTTATAGACATAGAGTGGGAATAATGGACAACGTGCGGAAATAAATGTTTCAAGTTTTGCAGCTTTACTACTTCCGGCCCAGCACAGAAGTTTTGTTTAGTAAAACGTGTATTTTTTTTAGTGGAACATAATTTATTTTGTTGCTTTTTGAGTTTTGTTTACTATACTAAATATATACTTGTTCCTATACAATGCAATGTTTTGTTGACTTTTCTCTCAGTGCGCTACTTCGATCTACGTGCAAGAGTTACAAAATTAATTTCTTTGTATTTCCTCAACCAATATGGAACGTATTGCAGCATACAGTCGTCAATCAGAACTACGGCCAGTTGCCAGAGGCTCACGCAGCCAATCAGCGAATGGGCACACTCACACCAAAGGAACCTCTCTACTATATCGTCTCTGCGCACTTTGTCTACTTTGTGCTTATGGCACACAAATAACAGTACGATTGAAGTTACAATTAAAAATATTTTCGAAATCGTGTTAACAGTGTTGTGGAAATTTGTACTTAAATTGTTGTGATAAACTAAATAAAGTGTTACTTGAGTGTCTGAAGCTGGGAGTAGTCATACTACAAGACCAAAATAATATTTTTAATTTTTTTTATTTAGTTTGTAATTTAATTGCAATTTTCGAAATAAAATTTACCTATGAAATAACAGAAGGTTAACACCCATTTTTATTTTGTGCTAAATGACGACTTAAGAAAGAAGCTAATGGTGTTTCTATAACTAAAAAAAGGTCGTTGGATGCAATAATGGTTCCCATGAGATTTAAAGTCGGAACCGTCATAATTATGCTTGAACGATTGCTTAAAATAATGCTTACTATCATTTGGCATTTTATTTTGATAAACATTGACATGTTACAAAATCATGATGGATCGTGTAAGTAAATAACAATAAAATGACACAGGTGAACGCGCTAAACGTCGCCGGTTAACAGTCAGAGTACCAACAAGCAGACGGCAGTTTTCGCCGCCTCCAGCTGATGTTATCGGATCGCGTTCAGTTAATGGGCCTCACGCACGGCGTATTAGCGCGCGGTGACTCACACATACACTACACAGCGGCTCATTAGACAACTGACTCAGTCTCTTCTTTGTGTGAAAATGGCCATTGTTTGCCTGCAGCTGCTGACAAAGGCCCGGTTATTTCCGCTTAACAACAGCAATCACATTGAAAATGAGGAAATAGAAGTAGTTATTAAAATGTCACAAATTAAGTAGAATTTACAGTATCGTTATTATCTGTGATATGCACACATGATTATTACATCATAAAAGTCGATATAGACCACGGTTTGTTGGGTAGGAGGTATCACACTTCTGGCTACGAAAAAAATTGCCACCGCGAACAAGGATATTTAAGCCACCTCCTCCCCTTTTCCAAACTTTCTATTATATTGCTTCAAAAACTCTTTCAATAAAGAATATCCTTCCCCATCATCTGTTCTGGGGGGAACTCTTTTCATACCTCATAAATTTCATGCAATTTTGCAGTTATTTTCTGTCAAGAGGATTTTTTTTTTCCGATATCTATACCGGTTTGTTTCCCTTACTTTATAGGTCAGTTACGTTAGCATGGAATGTAACCATTGGCTCAATCGCGACCACGTTTGTCCAATCCAAGTAAAGCCGCGAGCTTGCGCCTTTGTAGATAGAAGAATATTTCGTACATGCCTATGTACAAGGGCCCCAGCCCTGAGACCTGCTTAGGTCCCATCCTTACCTGGAACCACCGACTCACCTTTAGTTTTTATTTAGGTCACAAGGAAGAAAAAATCGCGCTCGTGACTGACATCTCCCCCCCCCCGGGCGGTGACTAAAGACTTTCAGAAGGTCGGCGATTATCTCCCCTTTCCTGAGGAACGTCTCGATATCGAGTTAGGTCATGTGGGCGTGCGTGTAATGTAGAGTGGGTTAGCGCAGGTGTAAACACCACCCTTCACTCCGCCGAAGACACATCGAGAAAAAAAAAAGGTTTTGTTGAATCAAACAAAGTTTGTTAGGTGCAACCAAATAGCAGCAATGAAATATTATTAGGTTGCCCCCCAGACAAAGATTTGATTGGTGGAACTAAAGATTAGTTTGGCTACAAGTACATTACACAGTTTGGGTTGATATAACAAGTTTTGGAAGTTCGGCCGAGAGTCGAACCTATATCACCTGCATCCGACCGCTGCGCCTTAGCAACCTCAGGCGATAACTACTAATGAAGTGGACATATAATGCATCTCCTGGCCAGAGTGCGAAAACAGATATTTTAAATTTTACAGCTTTACGTTTAAGTTTCAGGTTGAATTTGTTTTATACGTGTGTTCATACAANAAAGAGTTGGTTGTTGCAACTCAAGACTTGTTTGGCTTTACGTGTATTAAACCGTTTCGGATAATATAAAAAAAAATCCAGCTGAACGGAAATTCAAACCGACATCAGCTGCCTGCGAGCGCAGAGCCTTAGCAGCTGGAGTGATCACTGACTGGAATTTAATGATGTTATAGACATAGAGTGGGAATGATGGACAACGTGCGGAAATAAATGTTTCAAGTTTTGCAGCTTTACTGTCAAGTTTCATGTTGAAATTGTTTTATTACGATATCTTATCTTTATTAAGCATAAATAAATGCACTATCAAATGCTGTTACTATTCTAATTGTCACAAAATATACAAACATACTCTCGAAATGTATTTTCGAATGAAGGCAATCAAATGAGAGTTCAGACTAATATATACAGCTGATTGAACCAAATATTTTAACAGCTTTACTACTTCCGGCCCAGCACAGAAGTTTTTTTTAGTAAAACGTGTATTTTTTTTAGTGGAACATAATTTATTTTGTTGCTTTTTGAGTTTTGTTTACTATACTAAATATATACTTGTTCCTATACAATGCAATGTTTTGTTGGCTTTTCCCTCAGTGCGCTACTTCGATCTACGTGCAAGAGTTACACAATTAATTTCTTTGTATTTCCTCAACCAATATGGAACGTATTGCAGCATACAGTCGTCAATCAGAACTACGTCCAGTTGCCAGAGGCTCACGCAGCCAATCAGCGAATGGGCACACTCACACCAAAGGAACCTCTCTACTATATCGTCTCTGCGCACTTTGTCTACTTTGTGCTTATGGCACACAAATAACAGTACGATTGAAGTTACAATTAAAAATATTTTCGAAATCGTGGTAACAGTGTTGTGGACATTTGTACTTAAATTGTTGTGATAAACTAAATAAAGTGTTACTTGAGTGTCTGAAGCTGGGAGTAGTCATACTACAAGACCAAAATAATATTTTTAATTTTTTTTATTAAGTTTGTAATTTAATTGCAATTTTCGAAATAAAATTTACCTATGAAATAACAGAAGGTTAACACCCATTTTTATTTTGTGCTAAATGATGACTTAAGAAAGAAGCTAACGGTGTTCCTATAACTAAGAAAAGGTCGTTGGATGCAATAATGGTTCCCATGAGATTTAAAGTCGGAACCGTCATAATTATGCTTGAACGACTGCTTAAAATAATGCTTACTATCATTTGGCATTTTATTTTGATAAACATTGACATGTTACAAAATCATGATGGATNCTGCTTAAAATAATGCTTACTATCATTTGGCATTTTATTTTGATAAACATTGACATGTTACAAAATCATGATGGATCGTGTAAGTAAATAACAATAAAATGACACAGGTGAACGCGCTAAACGTCGCCGGTTAACAGTCAGAGTACCAACAAGCAGACGGCAGTTTTCGCCGCCTCCAGCTGATGTTGTCGGATCGCGTTCAGTTAATGGGCCTCACGCACGGCGTATTAGCGCGCGGTGACTCACACATACACTACACAGCGGCTCATTAGACAACTGACTCAGTCTCTTCTTTGTGTGAAAATGGCCATTGTTTGCCTGCAGCTGCTGACAAAGGCCCGGTTATTTCCGCTTAACAACAGCAATCACATTGAAAATGAGGAAATAGAAGTAGTTATTAAAATGTCACAAATTAAGTAGAATTTACAGTATCGTTATTATCTGTGATATGCACACATGATTATTACATCATAAAAGTCGATATAGACCACGGTTTGTTGCGTAGGAGGTATCACACTTCTGGCTACGAAAAAAATTGCCACCGCGAACAAGGANCGATATAGACCACGGTTTGTTGCGTAGGAGGTATCACACTTCTGGCTACGAAAAAAATTGCCACCGCGAACAAGGAGATTTAAGTCATCTCCTCCCCTTTTCCAAACTTTCTCTTCTATTGCTTCAAAAACTCTTTCAATAAAGAATATCCTTCCCCATCATCTGTTCTGGGGGGAACTCTTTTCATACCTCATAAATTTCATGCAATTTTGCAGTTATTTTTTGTCAAGGGGATTTTTTTTCCGATATCTATACCGGTTTGATTCCCTTACTTTATAGGTCAGTTACGTTAGCATAGAATGTAACCATTGGCTCAATCGCGACCACGTTTGTCCAATCCCAGTAAAGCTGCGGGCTTGCGTCTTTGTAGTTAGAAGAATATTTCGTACATGCCTATGTACAAGGGCCCCAGCCCTGAGACCTGCTTAGGTCCCATCCTTACCTGGAACCACCGACTCACCTTTAGTTTTTATTTAGGTCACAAGGAAGAAAAAATCGCGCTCGTGACTGACATCTCCCCCCCCCCGGGCGGTGACTAAAGACTTTCAGAAGGTCGGCGATTATCTCCCCTTTCCTGAGGAACGTCTCGATATCGAGTTAGGTCATGTGGGCGTGCGTGTAATGTAGAGTGGGTTAGCGCAGGTGTAAACACCACCCTTCACTCCGCCGAAGACACANGTCATGTGGGCGTGCGTGTAATGTAGAGTGGGTTAGCGCAGGTGTAAACACCACCCTTCACTCCGCCGAAGACACACCGAGGAAAAAAAGGTTTTGTTGAATCAAACAAAGATTGTTAGGTGCAACCAAATAGCAGCAATGAAATATTATTAGGTTGCCCCCCAGACAAAGATTTGATTGGCGGAACTAAAGATTTGTTTGGCTACAAGTACATTACACAGTTTGGGTTGATATAACAAGTTTTGGAAGTTCGGCCGAGAGTCGAACCTATATCACCTGCATCCGACCGCTGCGCCTTAGCAACCTCAGGCGATAACTACTGATGAAGTGGACATATAATGCATCTCCTGGCCAGAGTGCGAAAACAGATATTTTAAATTTTACAGCTTTACGTTTAAGTTTCAGGTTGAATTTGTTTTATACGTGTGTTCATACAAATATTAGGCATTTTCGAACGAATGCAATCGAATGAGTAGGCAAACAAATATATACAGTTGATTCAACAACATATTTTGTTGACAGTTGAATTTATTTTGCCTCAACACAGAGGTTTTGTTTATTCAAACGTGTATTTTGTTAGACGAACAAAAGTAATTTTATTGCTTGTTTGCTCAACAAAATATTTTGTTAGGGCAACTAAATACATGTTTGGTGCTACACAAACATATATTTAGTTGGATTTCTCTCAGTGGGTCTGTGAGAGTTGTGGGCGACTGTGTCTGTGGAATGTCACTGTTCTCTCTCTCTCTCTCTCTCTCTCTCTCTCTCTCGTGTTCGGCGAGCTGCGGCTGTCACATGCAGCTCCGGAGACAGAGATCTGAGTGTTCGAGTGAGTGAGCGAAGATATCTGGGCGGCTCTTAACAGCGAGGTCCTGACAGCTGACGAGGGTGAAGCGAGGTGAGTATGGAACAGTGCCGGAATGCAAGGTCGGGGAAACGGGAGACCCCCGAAGAAAACCGCCAACCAGTGGCATCGTCCGGCACGATCACCACATGCGAAAATCCGGAAGTAACCCCGCCGGAAATTGAACCCGGTTCGCCCAAGTGAGAGGTGAGTATGCGTGCTCGAGGTAACTGTGTGAACTGTGCGAGTGATGTGGGCGCCCCTGGACGAACAACTTAAGTGAGTAAGTGGCGGTGGTGATAGTTCACGAGAGACTGATACAGTTAGTGGATTATAATTAATGTAGAATATCACACCGTTTACTTTTTGTTAATTTGACTAATTTGATTCGTAACTTGATAAATGTAATAGGATATTAAATCATGTAATTCTTATTACAGTGAACATAACGTAGTGTCTGATCATAAATAATACAGTGATGCACAGATTTTAAAAATATGGCAAACAAGTAAACAGTTTTTAGACGTTACTGTGCATTACATGAAACTACCATGGTTACTCTTCGTTTCTGATGTGAGTGCACCTTTGTGTTGTTTGATTTTTGGATATAGGCAATTAAAATGGCAAAGCTTTATATGGATAACACTTTATACGGCTGAGATACCATACATGCGCTAAGTGTTAAGGATTTATGTATGGTAAATAATGAATTTTACGGGAAAGCCATTATATCTCCCGCGAATACCTCACACGCTGCTCACAGATTCTGGAGTCTGTGAATAGATCATTAAGCTGTATCGTCCGACTTCGTGTCTCTGAACCAGTGAACACATTTGAGCACGTTGCAGAGAAATGTCGTATTTGGCCGGCACTTCACAATGTAAGGCTCAATACTAATTATCTACTCTGTGAGTGACATGTTGGTACAGACCGTGCTATTACACTGAAGAGTAAAAAAAACTGGTATAGGCATGCGTATGCAAATAACAGAGGTATGGAACCAATCAGAGTAACACGATGCGGTCGGCAGCTAAATCGGTAACTGCTGCTACAATGGAAGGTTATCAAGATTTAAGTGAGTTTGAACGTGGTGTTCTAGTCGGCGCACTAGAGATGGGACATAGCATCTCCGAGGTAGCGATAACATTTGGATGTTCGCGAACGACCATTTCACGAATGTACCGTGAATATCGGAAATCCGGTAAAACATCACATCGTCGACATCGCAGCGGCCGGAAAAAGATCGTGAAAGAATGGGAAAAACGACGACTGACGAGAATCATTAAACGTGGCAGACGTGCAACCCTTTCTCAAATTGGCAAAGATTGGATTTGTGGACTGCTATGCAGGATTCATGGTTTGAATTGCCTCCTGCATACCTTCAGACATTAGCCGAGTCCATGCCACGTCGTCTTGCGGCACTTCTGCGTGCTCGGAGGGGCCCTACGCGATATTTGGCAGGTGTACCAGTTTTTTTGGCTCTTCAGTGTATTCTAGGCCATGAATAGTTACGTATCACTATCCCCGAACACAAAGCTTACACTTCACTGGATGTGATAACTAAAAAGTTATCCTTTGAACTTTCTTAACAGTTGTTTGATAAATAAGCATTTAACTAGCATGTTTTTACGTAACATACATACACTAGAGACGATATATGCTTGCGGATTATAACAATCTACAAATAAGCCTACCTAATAATATTAATGGACAAAAAGGAACTACGCGTATCAGATCACACTTCCTCATGATGAATTTTCTGTAGCTTTAAAACGTTTTTGAAAACTGCATGAAGCAAGAACGTCCATGAAAAATGAATTGTAAAACAAGTATCTCTCGGTAATCTGCTCACAAGGTGTCACGCTCATGGGGCGAGTTTGAACTGACGACTATTTTAAATAATACTTTAGTATTACTAAAATATTTCGTCTCACGAGTCTGTGTTAAAATGACTCATAACCGTTTGACAAAAACTAAATACAATACTGCAAAACATATTAACTTTCCAGTTACAAATATCGTTAAGTAGATAGTATGTATTTTCAAAAGTAAGCATATCTAGGTAACGAAATATGTCCAATTTTCTGGCTTAATAATAATTTAACTTCAGTAGAGTTTTCCATCATAATAGTTAGGCATAAATCATATTTATACATATTGTATATTTAAATTGTTTACGTGTTTTACAAGCAAACAAAGAATCGCGAATTAAATGCTAAAAAAGCGAATGAAATAAAAACGCAAACCTTACTGTAAGTTACGAAAGCACTGAATTACAAAACTTTATCTCCTCTTATTTGCAAGAACACACAAGAATGGGAACTGAGTCTTACGATGCCGCTAGAGAATTTTTTTTTCAAAAATGATCCATTCCACTTCTTGTAATTTACACGTCTATATTATAGCGTTACACAAACAGTAACCTTCTTCTTAAATTTTCTTCCTACATGCGTTTGCAAAATAATTAAAGACGCAACTTCTGTTAAACATTTCCTGATAATCTGTTGTTTTTGTCCGCACATAAACTTACAACCCCGCTGTTGTTCAGAATGTAAAATAACACTTTGTTGACCTCTGTGTATCCCATAATTAGAAACCTGAAAAATTCGCGTATTCATTTCGGGACAAGTTGGAATTCACAAACTTGTACGCTCATGTCACTTTTGCAATTGGTCAACGCGTTGTTTGACACCCCCTGGAAATGAATGAGCCAATAACAAACATGCAATAAGCAGTAGGCCCAATCAACGTCTTGTACTACTACAACAAGCAACAAATGAACAGTTGATACTTGCATGAGTTTATATAAGATCATGAAGCATAGCCTACAGGTCATTTAACTCGCGAATTTGTCAGGTCTCTACCCATAATGCATCTAGCGAGCTCTATTCAATAAGGTTGATGCCCCGCCTCATTTAAAGTCATCCATTGCAATGTCTGAAATCACAGACCAAAGGAATTCTTGGAAAAACCTAAACACAGTTTGGTGCAAAACTAGAACACACTACTTAGCTTAATTAACGCACAGAACCAGCTACACAATACACACAAGAAAAATAACCCACCCTAAAACATGGTTTAAGGACTGTACAGTATTCACTGAAACTATTTTGTAATAATTTTATTTGATTTTTTAAATTTAATTGTATACTGAAATTATTTAATGATATTTTATTTTACTTTATAATAAATTAACTAGTATACTTTTATTTATTTTGTTTATTTTTGTTAAATTTTATTAAAAAACTAGGCAAAGTTGTTTATTATTTATTTATGGGAGGCAGGAAGTAAAACATCAAAACTCCGCGCTCATGTTGAGCGAATTGTGCAGGGAGAGTGAGTAGTTTTACCGAGCTTACACAAGAGTGTGGGAAGTGATGCTTGGGGAAAGTGGAAAGATGTGTGAAATATACGCATACGCACCTCCGTTACCCCAGCGGGCATTGCACGACTATTGACGCGTTTCTCGGCTATTGCGTGGCAAGGAGGTGAGCGCACGACACTCGAATAATAGAATATGAGAAGTGACATTGAAAAGGACAAATTGCAGTCCTCTCCTACTCTCTAGCAGTTGTTATTATTAACTGTAGTCCCAATTGGCTCAGTTTAAGGCTCCCTGATTTCATTCATGGTATAGTCCTATGATTAATACAATAATAAATGTGATTTCTGTTATTAGTAATTGATTTATTTCTGATATTATTATTGTTGGTATTATAGGTAATAAAAGTGCAATTTCAATTTAAAAAAATAAGAAAATTACAGCAATCAGAAAATTTTTAATGAGAATGGAATTCGTGATGAGGATTTAGGGTCAAATCCACATTCAAATGGTAATCTTTTTTCACGGTCTATTAATGTTTTTTTTGCTATTAATGTATAGTAGTATTATTGAATTTGTAATGAATATGATTATTATTAATAATATTGTGGTTAATAAAATTACTTATTCTGATTTATTCAGACTTTTTAATTGGAAGTTAAATATACCTTTATATTAAATACGTTAATTTCCTCATCGCTATGTCCCCTTGTGGGAACATAGCGGGAAGGTAATATCGCAGATTGATACTACCTTCTTCTACTGCTTACCGACTCAGTGTAACCCATTCTCACCCAGCGTACACAGTTATGTACATTTTGTACAAGAAGGCCTTTACTGTGAACTGTGAGACTCAGTGCACTATCATCTTCTCTGTGGGCAAATGGTCAGTCAACTGTGCTACTGCATTAGATTATATCACTTTTACTATACACAAAACCTACGGCTAATTAGTTGTGATAAAGAAAATATAATCTATTCGCAGTATCTTCACCCCGTGTCTGATGGTTGTTTCCTAAATATATCACGTATCACAGGCGTTTTGTACTTCTTTAACATACACGTATCTTATTTAGTTTAAATTACACCCTTGCTTATATTTTAGTTTCAAATTTAAAACATTTAATTTATAATTGGTAGGAATAAAACCAGAGGAAAAACAGCTGTGTTGATAACGCCTAGTAAGAAATATTTCTTATGCAAAATATTATAAGACTGAGTGGGCCAGAATATGGTCCGTTGTCCCTTTGGTGCTATTTTCTCGACTTGGCTAAGCTTTATTTGCATGAGGTGGAGGAATAGCCTGCAAGTAGACCTTTAGCAGGGCTTCAGAAAAGTTGAAAGGGACCGCCTAAGAACAGTANAACCAGAGGAAAAACAGCTGTGTTGATAACGCCTAGTAAGAAATATTTCTTATGCAAAATATTATAAGACTGAGTGCGCCAGAATATGGTCCGTTGTCCCTTTGGTGCTATTTTCTCGACTTGGCTAAGCTTTGTTTGCATAAGGTGGAGGAATAGCCTGCAAGTAGACCTTTAGCAGGGCTTCAGAAAAGTTGAAAGGGACCGCGTAAGAACAGTANAAGGTGGAGGAATAGCCTGCAAGTAGACCTTTAGCAGGGCTTCAGAAAAGTTGAAAGGGACCGCGTAAGAACAGTATCGCTGTATCTGATTAAGTACAGCATGCATACATTTTTTTTACATGCCACACCTGAAAATTTAAATTAATGTGGGTGTGGAAGTGCTAAGAAATTTTTTACACCAATTTATTTATTATTTTTTCTGCATTCAGAATGCGTAACTGAACGTATAGCCATTCAGGGGTGACCAAAGAACTACTTATATCCCCTACACAACTATACAATCTGCAGTTTACTTGAGAACAGGGTTACAACTCAGTTAAAATGAGCGTGATTCGGNATCCCCTACACAACTATACAATCTGCAGTTTACTTGAGAACAGGGTTACAACTCAGTTAAAATGAGCGTGATTCGGTAGTTTCACTCACGTGCTGGCAGTTTCAATATTTTAGCACATTAATTACAACAAACCGAACCTGAAGAAACCAAATCTGATCTTAGTTTAGTGTGAATTACAGCCATTCAGCATAAACTTGAGGTGTTCGGGTGAATCACATGGGTCCATCGTGAACGGATNGTTTAGTGTGAATTACAGCCATTCAGCATAAACTTGAGGTGTTCGGGTGAATCACATGGGTCCATCGTGAACGGATAGTTTACAGATAGTTCACGGGTGATCGAGTACTTTTGTAATTACTTGTCTGTTTCTACTTTCTTCCCGTGCTGTCTCCTTTCACAGTCTCACGTAAAATATGAACGCCTTAACCCGTTCACTTACCGTGCCTACGACAGTTGACAAGTTGTCAAAGAAAGATATTTATAACCGTGACTGTACAAAGCGAGTAATCAGTGCTCGGTGTTTTGGACCGTCTTTGTAAGCAATCTGATTGGACAAAGTTTCTGCTGCTCTCGTTTGTNAGTAATCAGTGCTCGGTGTTTTGGACCGTCTTTGTAAGCAATCTGATTGGACAAAGTTTCTGCTGCTCTCGTTTGTGAGTGGTTAGCGATCGTAACACCGTACACGCAGCACGTTGTTCACTGAACATGAGAAGCACGCTCAACGCAAGTACAGCGCCCACCAAAATATTGCACGATTGCAACACTTCGGCTTACAAGCTAATGCGTGACCGAACGTGTTAATATATTTTTCGAAGTAGGCCCCTATATTTCTATATTCGAAGGGGCCGCGGTGGCTGAGCAGTTAGCGTGCTCGCCTCCTACCTAGGCGAACCGGGTTCAATCCCCGGGCGGGCCACTCCCGGATTTCTGCAAGTGAGACTCGTGCCGGACGCGATGCCACTGGTCGGCGGGCCTTCTAGGGGATCACGCGCTTCCCCCACCCTTGCATTCCGGCGCTTCTCCATCCTCACCTCATGTGACCCTCCACGGCTGTGAAGAACTCGTTGTTAAGAGCCNCCCTTGCATTCCGGCGCTTCTCCATCCTCACCTCATGTGACCCTCCACGGCTGTGAAGAACTCGTTGTTAAGAGCCACCCAAATCTCTCAACTGAACTCAACTCATCTTGCTATTTGTGCCCTAGCTACTGCTGAGGACGTGGGTGCTGTTTTATTCGGTGTCTGTCGTGAAGATTTAAGAAAGAACTACAGTGAGAAGTTAGAATGGTATAACGAACTGAGACTAGGAATAGGATAATTGGAAAAACTGGAAATTCACGAAAAACTTTTAGTCAACGTATTTTTGATCAAATTCCTGCTAGTATATAATTTTATGATTGCGTTTATAAAGTTTTTTACCCGGATAATTTCTTTGCACATTAAATCATAAAGTTTCTGCTTTAGAGTATGAGAATCGTCATTGGCCCAGATAAATGGGATAGTAGCTTCATAGACGTGCATGAGAGCCAATGAGAAAAGAAAACTGTCGGACATGTGCAAAGTATGTTGAATCCTGGGAAAACAGTCAACTTCCCCGCTATAAGCAATCGTGTCTAAGACAAAGGTTTCTGAAATTTTGAGGCAGTGGTGTAACTAAATTATAATCAGTGCCGGAAATGGAGAAATTGGAACAAATAAGGGACTGAATAATCAGTNGGGCAGTGGTGTAACTAAATTATAATCAGTGCCGGAAATGGAGAAATTGGAACAAATAAGGGACTGAATAATCAGTAAGCAAATACAAATGTTTATTTGATTAAAACTAATTTCAGTCCTACAAGATCTAAGCCTAACTAGGGCCTCGGTAAGTCAGTATACTCAGGAGGTGCTTAGAGATGTAGGGTTGATTAGCAAGGGAAGTAAGTGAAGAAGGGACTCAACCTGAATCGAACCCCCGCGTCAACCACCGCCGTAGAGAAGTCACTTCCTGTAGGCAGAGCCACCGTACAGAGGCTACTCCTCGCCTCTTGGTTCAGATTCCTGTCCACTCTTCATCTGTTGACGCAGTTCAAACGTCACTGACTCCCATCTTAGACTGCTTTTGGAATGCTGATGTCTTCGCGAGGTGTCGCGTAAATTGGATCCACATTTACTGGCGATTCGACGAATCACTGAGCTTGTTATTGGCTACCTCACTCACTGAATGTTTCTTATATATGTTTATTGATGTGCGTGTGCCGTCCTTCACTGACGTGCAGTGTTACATGAGTTTTGCGATGATGCATGCAGGGCAGGGCCAGTTCGTAATAGTGCCAACGCGGGCGAATTTGTGGGAAATAACTTGGNTTTTGCGATGATGCATGCAGGGCAGGGCCAGTTCGTAATAGTGCCAACGCGGGCGAATTTGTGGGAAATAACTTGGCGACAATTCTCTCTAAACAGTTCTTCGAGCTCACAGACGAATTACTAAGTACCCGTGTTGACTGTGTTCACGACCGAGTCTAGGCCTGTGCGATATCATAATATATCAATAAAGAAAAAAAAAGAAGTTTTTGAAATATTACAAATGTGATATTTTACAACAATGTAGAGCAATATATTGCATATCGCGATATTAGCGANTTTTGCGATGATGCATGCAGGGCAGGGCCAGTTCGTAATAGTGCCAACGCGGGCGAATTTGTGGGAAATAACTTGGTGACAATTCTTTCTAAACAGTTCTTCGAGCTCACAGACGAATTACTAAGCACCCGTGTTGACTGTGTTCACGACCGAGTCTAGGCCTGTGCGATATCATAATATATAAATAAAGAAAAAAAAGTTTTTGAAATATTACAAATGTGATATTTTACAACAATGTAGAGCAATATATTGCATATCGCGATATTAGCGAGCTGTAGAGACCCAAAAATCTCGCGACTTCATTTGAGGATAATTTGAACTTCAGCCACATGAATACTTCAGTTTCTACTTCTACTGGAGACAGCTTACTAGACACGCCCTGGGTCAATTTCCAGCAAAAACAAAAAACACAAGAATCCAACAAGAAACATAGGCTCGAGAACACAGAGGATTGTGCGGTGCTTGTTGCCAAATGAATCTTCGAAATTTTACGGATCTCTAGCGGTATGTGTTGTTGGCGATACGTGATGATGGAAATCACGCGATTGCAGCGTTACTGCTATGTTAAAGTACCACACTTTGTTGATGTGCTTGATATTTTTATTTTTATGGTATTTAAATATATTTGTGCTTTTGATTAAAATAATACGATAGTAATGCTACCGTGCATATTTAACATAAGTTGTTATTGTAATTGAGTGAAAAACGAATACAGTTTTTCGCAATTCAATATTTTAAATATATGTACAAGTAGTATTTGCGTCGTCAATATTAATAATATTTGCAAAGTCGATGTTTGTGACCCTGCTAAGAATATTTGCAATGTCAACACATTTGCGATATCAATATGCCCAATATTTTCCATGTCGATTATGCGACATCGGCATGAGCGATATTTACCATGTCGACATCTGCGTTATCAAATTGACCTACCTGTATTTGCGATATCAGTTATGCGACACCGATATGAATGGTGTTAGCAATATAAATATAATCGATATTTGTATTATATCATCTTAAATTTTCCATACTTTCTAAGAGCTATATATCGCACCGATAACGATATGCTCAGCATGTTTCAAAACGATATTGTAAAGTGGATATCGAACAGCCCTAGGTTCGGCTGATTGATGTTCGTATATTTGAAATTTATAGCACCACAAGATTCTATAAAGTCTTTCACTCTGCAACAGGCAAATCCTGTGTAGAGTTCTCCNATTTGAAATTTATAGCACCACAAGATTCTATAAAGTCTTTCACTCTGCAACAGGCAAATCCTGTGTAGAGTTCTCCGTCTATATAGTCCTTTTTATGATTAGTACAGAGCATTCGAACACAATATGCACCGCGTGTGGCTTTTCCCACGCGAAACACTAAATCTGAATCGTTGATTTCAATCAGTAGAAATATTTTACTGTATCTTTAGTTAACAAGCTGTTACTTAATGGAGAATCAGTGGAATGCACTGAGGTTTTAGTTCCAGGCCAGTACAGTTCAATAGGAATAAGTAGGAATCTAAGTTTTATCAATGAAAACCCGCAAGTAAATTTATAAGTGGAACTTTTCTGATTTAAACGGAGCAGTTAAAAAAAAAAATCTTCAGTGTAATTATCTGATTTTGAGCAGTTATAACTGTTTTGATTAAAGAGTGCAAGCAGAAACACATGATGTTGGTTGGCATAGCTTCAAGCTAGAGCGAATGCGATCACGGCTTCGTGCGTGCCGGGGGAAACCAAGTTACAAGACGGCGCGCGGTCTGATACGGGGGTTACGCTCTTTGTCGGAGAAAGGGAATCAAATCTGTGCAACGTTTATGTTTGCTCGGCGCGGTGTTTGAGTGCGAAGATGAGCTCTTCTCTGTCCCGATCCGTAGTGGGGGTGGATGGCACGAGCTGAATAATTAACGAACGTATTTCGATGCTTGCTTGGGACGAGGTTTGCGTCAACCTACTCTCTTCCCTCGACTGATACACTCACGTGAGGTCCTTACTCCAACCGCTAACATGGCGTGCCTGTAGGACTGACAAGCCACGAACACAACATTGGTGTATAACGTTTCATTAAAAAAAACTACTCGGTATTTGTCTGCCTACGTATTTGACAGACTTTTCACGCCTGAAGAGAAGCTTCTATTTTGGTCACTAATGTGTAATTTTCGACAGTGTAAATGTATAAAACGGGCGTATCTTACGAATTTTCCTAACGTTAAGGAAACTAGGCACAATACATTTAAAGAAGTATAACCATGTACACAGTCGGAGTAACTTAGTTCACATTGTCCCAGTCAGGTAAAGAGAATGTCTCCTCGCAAGACAAGCGGACAGTGACTTAGTTCATATTGTCCCAGTCAGGTAAAGAGAATGTCTCCTCGCAAGACAAGCGGACAGTAACTTAGTTCATATTGTCCCAGTCAGGTAAAGAGAATGTCTCCTCGCAAGACAAGCGGACAGTAACTTAATTCATGTCCCATTCCGGTAGGAGAATGTTTCCTTGCAAGACAAACGGACAGTAATTTAGTTCACATTGTCCCAGTCAGGTAAAGAGAATGTCTCCTCGCAAGACAAGCGGACAGTGACTAAGTTCATATTGTCCCAGTAAGGTAAAGAGAATGTCTCCTCGCAAGACAAGCGGACAGTATCTTAATTCATGTCCCAGTCCGGTAGGAGAATGTCTCCTCGCAAGACAAGCATACAGTAACTTAGTTCATATTGTCCCAGTCAGGTAAAGAGAATGTCTCCTCGCAAGACAAGCAGACAGTAACTTAGTTCATATTGTCCCAGTCCGGTAGGAGAATGTCTCCTCGCAAGACAAACGGACAGTAACCAAAGGAAAGTTACAAGAGTCACGTACTATATTGAAGTATGGTCTGCGCGAGAAACGAGTGGCCTTGCTACACTGAGAAAAGATTATTTTGTTGTTTTTGTTTGGTTGCCCCAATTAAAAATTTGGTCGCTGCAACTAAATATTTGTTCGGCTCTACGAGCATTAAACAGTTTCGGTTAATGTAAAAAAAAAATTGTAAGCCTGACCAGTATTCTAAAATAAATCACTTGCGACTGTGTACTACGCCCTAGCAACCGCAGCTACTGATAATTTCGAAAGTTTTTAAGTACACGAATTTCGAATACTGTACAAAGTGAGGAAATAAAAATGTCAAGTTTTACATTTTAGTCCCTCGTTGAACGTGTTTAATTAGAATGTTTATACATACCACTATTATGCATCAATAAATGTACGAAAAAACTCGGATACTATCTTCATCATCTCAAAAAATACAAACAAACTCTTGAGCTTTATTTTCGAACAGGGTAGTCAAATGAGACGCTAAACCAATATATTTAGTTGACAGTCGAATATTTTTTTGGCCTAACACAAAGGTTTTGTTACTTGAAGAGTGTATTTTGTTAGATGAACAAATTTATTTTTGTTTCTTTCAGTTTTGCTTACCCAGTAAAATATTTTGTCTGTGTAACTAAATATATTTTTGAAGATATACAAACAAATATTTTGTTGGCTTGAAGAAACATTTTTCTTAGTGTAACGTGTTATTTTTGACAGCGCAATAAACATGAGTCCCTACTAGCATGCTCCGATACAGAGTGTTTAATGTAGTGTAATGGCATCCAGCAATATGCTATAAAATAGCTAGGTCACCGCTGAACGTCTTAACAGGGGCGAGATGCTGACAGAGAAACTGCACGCTGGTTCACTGGTTTACGCGTAAACGATACGGGTTATGTGGAAATGAGGGCGTTTCCTAAGAATATGGGGAAAAAAAGGTATTCTAAGAGTACTTTACAACTGCGGAGGAAAAGATCCTACAAGTTCCAGGTCGTATCGACCATTAACATTATTACCAGTGATGGGCAAAATGATGGAGGCACTGATTATTAAAAGACTAATAAATATTATGGATGCTACAAATGGAATACAACAGCAAAATTATGGCTTCAGGAAATGTATTGGTACAGATCGAGCAGTCCTCGAAGTGATGAAGAAGATATAACTAACACCACAGACGTATGTCCTTAAAATTTTCCTAGACATAAGAGGAGTATTTGACCATCCATTATGGCCAGAAATATTATGGAAACTAAATAAGAAAGTTTGTCCAAGAAACATCTATGGACTAATACTGAGATACTTTGAAGACAGAATTAGTAAATTTCAAGACAAATCGTTGGAAATCGGCAAACTTTGACGAAGGGATGTCCATAAGGCTCAATCTTAGGGCATCTCCTACGGAACGTTCTTTTCGACAATTTACTGCAGATTACTATACCAGCTGAATGTGAGATTTTTGCCTAGGTAGATGATACCCTTATCATCATACCGGAATGGAGCAGAAGAGAACTAGAAGCCAAAACTGAGGAAATACTAATGGTCCGGAGAATTACTGCAGAAATTCAGAATAATTATGCACTTTGGGGAAAAAAAAGACGATTTTGCTTTTTTGTCACGGTATGGAGTCAGTGAACATCGATTTAAAGGTGGGAGGCCTCGACTGTGTCACCTGGTTGACTTTCACAACCCCTGAAATATACCCTTAATCGTCAAAACGCATTATCCAACGTTGCAGTTTGTTTTTAGACATTTCTTTCGTGTTACTATGTATATGGTAATTTTAGAGGGAAACGAAGCATTGTATGTATTATATTAACTTTACTGACCATTTATAAATAGCCGCCACTAAGTTTTTGTGGGGGTGGAAACCACCCCTTTAGTTAATATTTATAACTGTGGGTGTATTAATAAAATGTAAGGTAGTGTACTCAAATAATGTGTATTATTTGTAATACATCTAGTAGTCACGTTAGGAGAACTCCATCTGTTGATGGGCTTAAGAAGGTGTTTAGGAGATCTCCAAGGAAGTGGCTAGACGACAGCTCTCACCCAAGTGCATCTAGGTGCAAGTAGGACTGCTGAAACGTTCCTCAAGGCCAGTCATGTAAAGAAAACACTGAATGATTGTCAGGCCACTGCTTGTAGTTTGCACTGACTGCACAAATTAGTGTATGGAGATTATACAAAAAGTTCTGATGATAGTGAACTTTCAGATGAAGAAACATGGTATACAGTAAGGTCCGAACAAAGTCATTTTAATGATTGAACTGAAAGTTCTAGCTTGAGCGAGGTCGAATCACTTTAGAGACTCGATTTATTCCTAAAAACTTTGGAAAATCTGTTGTGGCTCTTCTTTACCTTGGATCATGGAAGGTATGCCCGCTCTGCTTCAATACATTTTCGCATTTCGCAACATGACTACTCTGAATACACGTTGCCTGGATATATACAGAGAATTATGCGTAGGAACATTTACGATAAGGAAAACAAAGCGCCCATTTTTCAGGCTTCCCATTGATGAAAGTCATGACCATGACAATGCTCTAGTTAAGGGTGACGGAGTTATTAGTTTGACAGAGAACCCGCTGCCATTCTGAGATGGATGGTCACTGGTCGTAAGGTGGCTCGAGTAATTGACAAGCCTTTGAATCTTCTTGTATGCCATGACTTAGACGAAAGTCTTCATCATGAGGATATCCTTTCACAGCGCTTCATAGCAGATGTGCAACAGTTAACGGACATTTTTGAATAAATGGGAAATCCTATAATTGACTGAAGCGAAGAACTTGTCACTTTGAATTGAAGGCTAGTAGTGGACACCACAGATGTTACAGATGAACCACCGTCCTGTCACAGGGTTGGAACACAAATCGTAAGCCCCAGAAAGGGACAAACAATCCAAGCGTTCTCAACCCCGCTCCTAGAGGATGCCCAAAAAGAAAACCCGTGGGTCAATTCCCGCAACCAGTGTTGCCCTCTTAAAAATAGTAAGAGAAAAGGCCGAGACCCGAAATCGTTTTCCCTTCACCAAAATTTAAATAGTAGTCTAACACTTCAAAGTCATTACTCTGTTTTCACATGTCATGACCATAGACCAAAAAACATTTAAGGTGTAAGGTTTGAAAAATATTTATAAAAAAACAGATCACTGAATTTGGGATGAGAAATATATAAATATCTATTAAAATAATGAAATAATAAATAATATTATAATTATTTGAGTAGCATCACATGTGAGATATTATTTTGTTTGCAAGTACCACCAAAATAAAACTGTTTTGTATGAATAATACAAAATGCAAAACAATGGTAGAGATACGTATTTGATCTATGGCAGAAGATTTGTAGTCTACTTGAAAAGTCAACTCCACGATTCAACAGCAAGGTTAGACGTTTTTTTTACGAATACAAGTCAGATTCGCTGACATGCTCAATGCATCAGAAAAGAGGCAAGGGTGTTTTATCCACGACTACTGTGGACTTGTCGCTCTTGACACCTTGCAGCCGCGAGGAAGCAGACACCAAGACGCTACTTCACGCTGCAGATGGAGCCGCAAAGGGCTGCAAGAATATTTAGATTCGAACTTGGATACAGACTTAGTTGTATTCGCCACTGCTTTTCACAACTATCTGCTTGGATGCAAAAATCTCTGGATTGATCTGGGTACTGGAAAGACGTACCGCTTCATCGACATCACTGCTGTATCTCGAAAACTAGGTCCTAACGGAGTGCCGGTCTTTGAGTGTATCACTCCTTAACAGGTTGCAATACGAACTCCACAGTCAAGGGAAAAGGGAAGAGGACAGCGTGTCAATATGGAATGACCTCCCTCCAACTGACGAGACTTTTGGTGTTCTCACAGATTTTCCAACTCCATACAAAGTGGCAGAAGTCCTTCCAATGATGGAGCGCTTCGTTGATGTTCTCTGTGAATGAATCTCTGGATGTCACAGAGTCAATGAGGCAAGGAAGCGTCTTTTAACCAAGGAATGTAATATACAAAATATCCCGCCAACGCAAAATGCATTGAGACTTGATACACTCCGAGCAGCATTCCAAGCAGGCCGTGTTTGGAGGCAAAGACTTGAAAAAGATCCGAAGCTTCCTGCTCCAGCTGACTTTCGGTGGCGCAAATCTGGTGATGAGCCGGCCTCCTAGATGGTAAGCCCGTGATTTAATATCTGTCACAATTGCTTTTATGGTAACCTGTAGTTTATCAATTTAGGAGGTCATGTTTACCATTATTTTTATTCCTCCAGATACAGTGGAAGTCGCTGCCATGTGCAGCTAAAGGTTGCAGAGACAATATTTTTTGCAGTTGCCAATCATGCAGCGGTAGATGCGGATGTATAAAGGCAGGACATCCTTGTACAAGCCTTTGCAAATGCGGTGGTTGTGGTGATTGACTGAAGTGTGAATGACTTAGAGATTCTGCCAAATAAATCAGAGTTTGTGAGCTTTATCCCATAACTAATATAATATAATAAGACAGTGTGTTTTTATTCACTTTAAGTTCGTGTTACCATAAGTGATAATTTTTAATAATGCATAACATACTTCATTTTGCATTTATAATAAATTTGAATTTAATATAATTAATGACAATATTTACATATACTGTAATATAATAAATAATATAATAAAAAAAAGAAAAAAGAAAATATAATAAATTTGCATCCTGTTACGTAAAATAGTTTTTAATACATGTTAATTTACTTTTCAGTTTGGAAATACAAAACTTTTTCTTCTAATAAATTACTCTCACTATTGCCTAAAATATCCTAAATTAGTAGTACAAATAATTTAATTCAGTCAAAAAGTACAAAGAGCTAAATCGTATATATGTCTCCAGTCATCTTCATTGCTCTCAACAAGCATTTAGGGGTGGTTCACGTCCCTATTGAGAGGTAAAATGCTCCTTTAGATAAAAGATTTTGCACTATAATGTACTTTTAGTCGTTAGTTTTGAATTTTTATTCTTTTACTTAACTACCCACGTCGTTATCCAGGCATGGAACATTTTCAAGGATTCCTTGTACACTGCACTCCCACCTCCCGCCTGCATGAATGTAACCACTTCTGAATTTTATGCAAAGTGTCCTTTAGTAAGTTTTGTTTAATCATATTTTTTAATTTTTAAAATGTAACTTCTGAAATTATATTTTTCTTCCTGTTAAAAATATCTGTCTATCCACCCCCTGCCACCACAAAAACATTGTGGCGGCCATTTATAAATGGTCAATCGGGTTAATATAACACGTACAAGGCTTCGTTGCCTTTAAAATATCATATATGTAACACGACAGAAAAGTCTAAAAACAGACTGCAAAGTAGGGTAATGTGCTTTTACCATTAAAGGTATTATTCAGGGGTTGTAAAAATTAATCGGAGTGACAAAACCGAGGCTTCCCACCTTTAAATTGATGTTCACTAACCACAGATTACGACAAAAAGTAAAATCAATTTTTTCCCAATGTGCATAATTGAACCAGCATTCCTCCAGACTATAAATAAAGTAGAAGATTGTGAGAATGTAGTGAAACTAAACTTTGCAGTATACAAGACAAATTCAATGATTATTAAGGGTAGCCTCAAGAGAGTCCCGATAATAATATTTCAGGGCAGACCCATCAAGCTGAAAGACAAGGTCATGTATCTTGGTGTGGTCGTGGATAGTAAATTACGACTCCATAACCACATCAGATACTGAATGGATAAAACTGTATCAATGTACAGCAAGATGAAATCTGTGTCTACAATCTCCCGGGGACTTGGCTTCAAAACTATGATAACACTTTATTAAGGTATCTTCACAGCAATTGCCATGTATAGGGCAGCAGTGTTGTACAGAACAGCATCACAGTTAAAGATTAATAAGTTAATTTTAAACACACAGAGAGCATCGCTGTTGGCATATACGAAGGCATATAGAACGACATCCACGGAAGCTCTTCGGGTGATAGCTGGGGCAATACCCCTGGACCTTTTGATTAGAGTAAGAGGTGAGATAATTGAAGTCTCCGAAGGTAGAAAAACGTCACCCCAGTTAAAGAAGGAGGAAAGAGAACAAACAATACTCCCGTGGCAGGAGAGATGGGAACTTTCTGACAAAGGCAGACTCACGTATAATGTATACCCGAATGTAGAAAATTATCACTGGATTGCAACATATCATTACCGGCCACAGCTCTTGTCATGATATGGGAACTTGAAGGCAAAATAATACTATATAAATTTCGTGGAATCATCTAACTGTGTATTTTGTGAAACAGAAGATGACGTCAATCATGTGGTGCAAGAGCGTATACGAAATTGAAGATATAAGAATCGAACTGAAAATTAAGCTAGGAATATTAGAAGGTGAAAATGTTAACATTTGAAATGTAAATAAAAAGTTCAGACATTTACAGACTTTTCAAGATTGGTCTTCAAAAGTTTGAAAGAATTCGGTGAATGGTTAACACAGAATCAACACATGGTTGTCCCGCATATTAGACTAACATTCTCGGAGGTGACACAGTAAAACCACGATATACTTAGTAGTGGAAGCGAACCCACTACGAAAACATAAAACAACTGGGAGTTTCCCGAGGAAACATCAGAATAAACTTCATTAAGGTACAACCAGTAAGCAATATGTTAAAGTTAGGTTAGGAGGGGGAGGGGGTTTTTGCCCCCCGGCACATTTGAAGGAAATAATAGTGCTGACCCTGCAAAGATAAAGGATAACGAAACTTGAGGAATAAATACTTATAAAAGAGAACTGATACTAATACGGAAGTTGCAATTGAAGAAGTGTACTTGAGGCACAAGGACAAGAATCCGAATGAATTGACCAGGTGAGCGGGGAGGGGATCGAGTATGGCAGTACAGGCCCCCCTCTCTGCTTGGCCTACTTATCGAACAATGATGAGAGGAGTTGTAATGTAGTGCATACATGTCTTAGTAGTTGTTAGTGACACTATGATGTCCCTTGATGTGCGGGGAACGGTGCTGAATGACAGGTCAACCGCACCACTTCCATACTCAGGGAACAACCACTAAAGGGAACAAATATGTAGAAATGACAATCCACTTACGTGGTGAAATGCATGTAACAAATATATATTGGGGGAAAATGTAAAAAACAACGTGATCCGACAACGGGAAGCCGTAAGCAAAAATAAGAGCACAAATAAAATCAGTAAAAGTAAATGACGAACCTATTCCCCTGCCTTTCCCAGAAAGAGAACAGTTGTAGTGGTGAAAAGTCACGCATGCGTGGTTCAACCTATGACTGGCTACGTGGAAAGAAAAGCGCCATGTGGTGCGTGTGATCAGATGGCACTTAGAACTCCTGAAAACCTTAGCTCTCGCATGCCTAAAATACGCACTTGTAGACAGTGTAGCTCATACTGCGTTAGAACAATTCTTTTTCTCTTCGAAGGGCGTAACAAACATAACCCGCCCAGCCACCGTGCGCACAGTCAACGGAAAATTATATGAGAAGTGCAAACCCGAGCATGCAGACACAGCGTACATAATAGTGCAGTTCCTACGTGTTGCACAGGAAGGCTTACTGTATATCGCGAGGCTCAGCTACCAGCGGTCATTTCTCTAGGCAATTAATACATAAACTGTGATACTCCTCTACGCTAAAACTGGTTCATATCGCTATTGTCGAGCGCGAACCCTTCAGCTTATCACTGATCGAGGTGGCGTAGTGGTAAACGCTGAGATTCGCACTTGGGAGGACTTGGGCTCGAATCCCTGTCCGGCCATCCCGATCTCGGTTTTCCATGGTTTTCAGGTGTTACTGGGATGGTTTCTTACTGCAGGACGTTTGCTTGCTCGCTCCTGCTTCTCCGATCAGCTTGCTCTGTCTCCTACGACCTCGCTGTCGACGAGACGCCAAGGTCCGCCTGCCCACGCACAGTTCACCAGCTGTCTCTCCTCGCCCGACCATCAGCAGCAGTTCTGCACATGAACCACCAGGGGTCGTTGTTGATGCCTGACTCGTGAAACGGCGTCGCCCGGACTTGGCACACTTGGTATATATATTGGTTCACACAGATATTAAAATACAGAATAGATTCATTATTAAAAAATTAAGGGCACCACAACGCATTATCCTTATTAAAATCCATAACATGGTTTCCACAACATAATTTGCAGCTTCGATAATCCTCAGTAAAGAACTGCCCATTGACTACATAATTAATAATAGGAATATTTTATATAAATTAAAACATACCGTTACCTCAATAACAATAGAAAATAAAACATACAAAGGCTTCACTCAAGACAATAATAGATGGATTCGTTGTATCGAGGAAGATGAAATTCTAAGTATCAAAGAAATTATAAATCCGGAGGGCCAAAAAGGCTAAGAGGATAGCTAGACCACACTGTAATTACGCACGTGTATAGGCTGTTCACGGTAAAGTGAGCACTTTTGAGCGCCTAGTTACTTTTTCCTTTCAGCCATTTTTTTATCCTTGTACCACCTTTTTAAGTAAACATCGCCATGTAAGTAATGAAAATGGTGCGTATATTCCACCACACTAGGAAGTTGACGTCTAAGGCTAAAATAAAATATATTTATTGACTATTATTCCAAATGAGATTGCTTTCAAAAGTGCTCACTTTACCGCGAATAGTCTATAGGTAGGGGCACCTGTTTTTCGCGACAAGATTTCATGACAAGTTGTGTTCCAAAACGCTTTACTTCAGAACCACTTTGGTGATTCGATCATTTGAATTGTTACTCTTCTTCTCTGTCTGCCCGCGAATCAAGGATGATCAGTATGAGAGAAACTTAATTATGATTGGCTCACTGACGTAACAGATGCTATTCACACAAAGACAATTGGCCAATAGCCAAAGGAAGGCTGCTAGTGTGCACATAGGATATTGAAGTCTAGTCTCCACGTAAATCTTTTCGCGAAAAAAAGCTGGCACTACCTATATGTAGGGGCAGTGATATTTCGCGAAAATATTTTGAGACAAGATACAGTTCAAAGCACTGTAGGGTTGTCCAGCTTCTTTGATTGGCAAAAAAACTTCTGGCCCGTGTTAAAAGTTTGCGCACGAATCACGAAGGTTCAGTGTAGGGGTTACTTAGTCCTGAGTGGCTTGGTCAAAGACGGACACGGCACCAGCAGCCAATTGAGGTATAACAACAGCTGAGGTGTGTATATAGTATTGAAGTCTACTGTGTGCTCTGATTTTTACACGAAAAGTCACTGGCCCTACCTATATGTAATTTTTGGCCTGTACTGCGAAGTAAATGATTCTCAAACCGTCATACTGGTCTAGGTCATAATTGGTTCATATAACTGTGAGCTGGGCTGATCGTCGGGCAACCAACATTTAATGGTTGTAAGGCGATGGGGTGGGCCGGAAGTGCACTCGGTGAAAGCCCGTAGCAGATACCCGGTGTGTACCGAGTGTGCAGGGCATGTCGCCCCAGAGGGCCTGGTTGGGTAGTCGTGACTACGGGAATAGCTATTCTAGTTCGGCCATCCCCCTGGTGAAGGCCTACGTGCCGGTCATACAGCCTTCAGCTTACTGGATGTCACAACGAAACAAGTTTTGTTCCGAGTACAGCACGCATCATAACATTTTTTGTTTACAACATCTGAAACCGTAAATCAACGTGGGCCTGAAAGTGTTGAGTCCCATCTCATGTCGTTGACCCGGCACAGAATAGATAAGTATACATATGCAGAATGGCGAAGCGGTTCCTTTGATGTGAACGTACCCATTCTTTAATTGGCAGCGTGAGGTTCTGGAAAGGGCATCACTTCTGAATGGCTACTGCGCACTACGAAAGATTCCCTATTGGCTCGGCACCGGCTGGCAAATACGTTACCAGGCGCTGGTTGGCGAACGGCGTTCCGACATGTTGCTGGTCAGTGACGCCATTTTGTTGATGTGTACGGTTGGAGTTCGCAACATAAGCTCTTTTTTTTTCTTTTTTTTTTTCGCTTGTGTCTCAAGTGTTCTATGGTTGTATACACCAGGTCTGAATGGTTAAGTAACACACTAACATAATATTTAAAGTATTGATATAAGCGGGTAGGAAAAGCAGTTATGTGTTAGCGCCTTATTAAAAGAGTAAAGTTTAAATTAATAACTTTTTTTTTTCGGTTCCGTTTTGCCCCCTTTATATTCGGAATGCGAATTGACTCAATACTTATGTATAAAGACCTGAAAAATTCGCGAGTTCAATGACCTGCAGGCTAGACTCTACATTCTTATGTACAAATATGCCGATATAAACTACGCATTGGTTGTCTGCTGTCGCGGTGGAAGGCGACGATTGGGCCAGTGCTCCCCAGGAGGGGTGAAACACTGTGTGGTCTAATGACTGAAGTTTTATTAACACACGTGTTTTGAATTCTAGCTTGTCCCGAAATGAATCCGTGAATTTTTCTGGTCTCTACTTATGTAATATGGTACATTAAAATATTCAAAACATAACTTCATTGATCCATAGCTTCTTATACTCTAGAGGCCGCTGTGGGGCAGCGGCTAGAGCACCCGTCTCTCACTAAGATTCGGGTTCGATTCCCGGTGGGGAATCGTGATGGTCGGCGGATTTTCATAGGGATCTTCCGTTTCCCACGCCCTTGCATTTCGGCGCTTCTTCATATTTCGCTTCGGCTTTCAAGACCCCGATGTTAATAGCAGCTTAAACATCTGCACTCCTTCTTGACGTCCGTTGAAGGATACACAGTATTTTGAAAAAGGAGACGAACCACGGGTTTTACTACTATACCTTATTCAGCACTGTTGCGCTTCGACAATGATTACTGAGCGGTTATCTGGTAAAGAACGAAAACACATACAGAATTAATTTACTGCCAACTGTTCGCGAAACTGCCACTGCCAGTTATATACGTAGTTTAAATTTCGTACTAAAGCTAAAGGCAAGGAAACAGTTTCAATAAACCAAGAAATCGTTTAGTAATAGTGAATGTCGATATGGAATATTAAAAAGAGCTCCATTACTCCTACCCGCGCAAAAAAACATTAGGAACTTTGTTTACAAAATGATTGCTTTCTTGTTGTAATTTTACTATCCTATAAGAAGTTCATTTTCCATTGCGCAGAAGTTTCCTGGTTTTGTCAATTTTGATACACATTTTTGGTGATAAACATCAAGACAGACTAGAAAAGAAAGGAACTCAAATTAATCATACAAACGAAAAGAACGAAAGGAAAATTTATTGGACATGTTCAAAATTTATTTTTTACGGGTAGAAAGAAAAGAAGGGAGGACAAATGTGAAATGAAAAAAAGGTGGATAATAAGTTAAATGCATTACCAAAATTAAAAAGATAATAAAAAAATAACGGTTCCAGAAAGAGCAGCGTGACTGAGGCGCCAGTGGAAAATGCACTTACATGTTAATAGATACAGTCAACCACAGTGCACAGAACAACATATCTAGCAAGTGTACATCACANGAAAATGCACTTACATGTTAATAGATACAGTCAACCACAGTGCACAGAACAACATATCTAGCAAGTGTACATCACAACCTGTAACTGATATGTACCTCCCAACACATTAGTCGACATTTTTTTTTAATCGCAAAACATTTGGAACTGATTTGCTAACCTCTTGAATGAACGGCGGGGTCATTTAAACTTTCCATAAATTCCCTTGCATTATTTCACGTTCGGAATGTTTTAAATTTGTATTCGTCATAGAATTCGTACAAAGTAACATCGCTGATGTGCCCTCCTTGCGCTCAATATATGGAAATCAGTCTGCAGACATTTGTTCTGCAGTCATCTAAATTCATTAATTTTTATACTTTATAAAATGTTTTTATTTTATTTTCATTTTTTATTGACAGTTTTATCATACCTGACAATCATCCGAATTGTTCACCTTGGACGAAGTATCATTTTCGGACGTTTACTTTTGAAGTTATTTTATGCACTTCGCAATGGTTAGGGTCGTATATTTCTTACAACAAAATTCAACGACTAGTTGTACACCAGAACAATACAGCTCAGCTCACCTGTCACAATGGGGTGTTGGGTGTTTATTACCACGCGTCTCAGGTGTTTTCCCGCGGACTGACATTCGCTGTTTGAGTAACTTATTTTAACTGTCCCACTCAGCTAATAATGTATTCTCTCAAAGTCACGCGGCCAATTGCAAAAGCTAAAGGAATGTTGCAAGTATCTACGTCGGATATTCAAGTCTGTAGTATGCGCGTATATCTTTTCGAGAAAAACAAGTGCACCTAAAGATGGCTATGACACAAAATACTTACGAGTACATAGGTGAAACAGCGGCTTACCACGTGAACCATAAGGGACCACGGTGGTGTAGTGGACAGACTACTCGCCTCCCACCTAGGTGAACCGGGTTATATTCCCGGCGGTGTTGCTCCCTGATTCTCGCATGTGGGCATCATGCCAGACTATGCCGCTGGTCGGCGGGTTTTCTCGGGGATATCCCGTTTACCCCGCCCTTGCATTGCGGCATTGTTCCATACTCACCTCGTTTCACCCACATCGGCTTTCAAGACCCCGATGTTAAGAGCCACCCAAATCTCTTCACTCCACTCCACTCCCCTGTGAACTCCAGCTGTACGCGCTGGCAAAATGGCGGCGCTTGTCAGTAACTGGTTGGGACGCCCTTTGAGAATCAGCGCCTGGTAACTCGCATGTCAGTTGGCGGCCCAGGCATTAGGGGATCTTTCTCAGCACGCAGTAGCCAATCAGACACAAGGCCCGTTCACAGAGCCTCGCGCAGCCAATCAGAGATTAGATACCCCCACATTACAGGAACATCAACGACATTTTACATCTGTATACTTTACCTGTTCTGTGGTAAAACTGTCTTCTCACTTTGGCGACAGCCAATGACCAAGCAACTGAAGCTGCAGATACACCTGGCAGTTGAATCTTGCCTCGGTCTCTGAACCCGCCAACATTTCCCATCCATAATTACCACGCGCTGACCTACGTCGTCAAGTTTATTCAAGTTAATCACACAATCGAAGTGGTTTCAGTAAGATACCGAGTAATAAATTAGTATTTGATCTAATGTATCCCTCCCCGCTTTTAACGTAACTGACTGACAGCTTTATGATCTCTTAAATAATTACTATACTCATGAAACCTCTTTTAAAATAAAATCCAACTCTTTAGCAATTCAAACTCCATAGTTTGTTGTGCTCTTCGGAAATCAATAATTTGAAAAACACTCTGTTGGTGTCTGTTTTTAATGTGAAGTTAACTCTGAACTTAGAACATAGCAATAATGTTTGCAAGGAATAAAAAAATCGTAGTTTCATATGTTAAAGTTTATTTTAAATGTGATATATAAAGTAGCGGCAAATTAAATCTTATCGTTTTTTGTAACGTACTCTAGTATAATATATAAATATCTAAAAGGTTTTCAATTTCAAAATTTTATATTGTCGTGGGATTTACGCATGTATACCATAAATAATCCATGGCGTAGAAAAAAAATTATTATAGAGTGCGCATGCTAAATGCACTGAAACTGGTTAAATACCTCCAACAATGAATGACTATTTTGCAGAGAGGAGTGTCAAAAGCAAACTGGTTTAATTCTTTGTTACCACTTACGTTCAGTTACAGCACGTGCTCTGAACACTTATTACACTTCCCCTGGCCGAGTTTCAAAGTATCAAAGTATTTACAGCTTATTGTAGACTGCTTGCCTCATTTTGTTCAAAATATAACTTCTTTGAAGGTATTTACATACCCAGAAACAGCTATATTTAAATACAAATTATTATATTAAAATATTAAAAACCTTGGCTTACATGAGATAAGTGTTACGTACACGCATAACCGCACGCACAAACATACAAATCACAGTATTGTATTAAAGAGAGAGGTAATATATAAATGAACTGAGGAAACGTCATAGAATGTTTGAGGCTTGTCATCTTCTGTAAACAATAAGTTGCCGCCTATACTTATAGACCTTAGACTAAACGTGAGGAATACTTTTTATAGTGACTTCGAGTTTTTCTGAAACCATGCTCAAGTTATACTTTCAGGATATTTCTCCGCNTGAGGAATACTTTTTATAGTGACTTCGAGTTTTTCTGAAACCATGCTCAAGTTATACTTTCAGGATATTTCTCCGCCTCATGCAAACAAAGCTAAACCAATTCTAGAAAATCACACCAATGGGACAACCTACCGTATTCGTGCGCGCTCAATTTAACAATATTTTGCATGAGAACTATTTCTTACTAGGCGTTACCAACACACGTATTATCTCTCTGTTTTTATCCGTATTAATTATAAATTAAATATTATAACTGATAAACTAAATATAAACAAAAGTTCAATTTAACAAAATTTAAGATGCTTGTTAACATAATTATAAAATATCTGTACTACATGACATATTTAGGGAAGAAGAAAACACACCATACATAGGATGATTTTTTCAAAGGTTTTTCAAAAGTGTGAAGATACCGCAAACAGTGTATACAGTGTTGTGTTTACATCCCCGTCATCAGGGGAGGATATGCCAGTTCTGGGAGCCTCCTCCTCCCCCCTCACGGTCTAGGGGAGTGAGGGGCTGATGTGTTACCACTGAGACTACAAGGCCTTACAGCCTTCAAGTGGCGTCACTAGCGGTAGGCAATACAACCACTGCACGACATTTACTGCAACATACACCAGTATGGAAAAAAACAAGAATTGGCAGTACTTACGCAATACGAGGTTTCCGTCGCTTTCACTCTGTCACCATTCGTGAACAAGGAAATAACTATGTTCAGAAATATAACACAACCCCACATCCTCTGAATGCATCAGTTAGTTATAAGCATTTTATTTATTTTCATTGCGTTACTCTGTTGCCTAACTGACAGGGAAGGTAATGTAAACAATCTCTTTGGAAAGAAGCTCTCCGTGTTATTATATATGCATCGTAAAACACCCGTGTCATTTGAAATAACTTGTAGACGCACGTTTAAATTGCTTTAATTTATTTGTTTAAGGTCATTGAAATTTGTTTTATTTAAATACAAAAACTTAAAACAAAGTTGCCTTTATGTAAGGAGCATGAAATATTCAAGCCACAATCTAGACCTAAACAGATTACCTTGAACGTTGCTCGTTCTATTATACAGTCACACTGCAGTTATCTTAAATGTCACCTATTATACTGGAAGCTATGAACGCCCATCAGGGTGATTTACAAGACAATGAGGAACACCATGGTGTAGTATAACATTTTTGCCACGCTTATAATTAAAAAACAACCTGCACATGTCTTATAACTAACCAAGCTGTTAGACCAGTTACTTATGTTAAACTATCTGTCGCGTCATTACTGGCTTGTCTATGAGAGGTTGTACGGTCTTGAAATCTCGGCGGTGACGTCTCAAAAGAAGCTCACCTAGGTCCCGCCCCTTGGTCCACGCACGTGTGGCGGGACAGAGATGCTGCGCTGCAGATCCGAGGAGGGGGNCTCCTGCCTACGATCATGACATATTTCGCGCGACATGGCAGGATTAATGGGCGCGCATCCTTGCCAAGACCTCCCCCCCCCACTCCTGAGCAAGGAGCGCCGAGTCTCCTGTCTGCCGAGGGGGACGCCCGAAAAGAGAAATCTTTTCCCGTCGCTGGCGCTGGAAACCTCCTTCGCTTTTCCTTCCCTGGCTTGCACCACGGGAGTAAGAGCGGCTGTAAAAAAATCTGTTTTGATGTCGGGTGAAATATAAGTGCGTCGCAGTGGAGAATGTGCCGGCCTTGCGTACAGTACGGTTCACAGAGTGTGTTTCAGCACTGCCAATCCCGCGTTAACCTGCGCTTGCATGGGGTTGCGATCGATACATGTTTTTGGTCCGCAACGCACTTACACTTGGTTTATCATAGCAACCAGTTAATTTCGTACTTGGTGCTTGATTGGCCCACCTAGCTGGAGCTTTTTCCCGCGTCTGAGGTCGAGGATCGCGGGAACGATAAGAGCCGTACGTGCCACGCACATTAATTGCGCCATCGCTCCTGAGGCCACTGCTCTCAACTGGCGCTCTGTGTTCTCGCCGCACTGCGCGCACCTATGCGACTTAAAGCGGATAACCTATCATTATATTAGCGGAGAGTCTGTAGTAAGGGTCAATGTAGGGCCCTTGAGTATTTTTGCACGTATATGACGCGTATACTTTCAGATACAGCTATTAAAAAAATATATGTTGAAGTTCTCTGAAAGGGTGTTTGTAATGTGTCTACACATCCTAAAAACACTCAGCATGCGTCGTATGAAGTGTATATTGTTTTCGTAGATTTACACATTGGACGCACGTTTAATAGCTTAGTAGAAAATCCCGTGTTTTTTTCACACTGCAATGCAGGTCAAGAGTCCCTTAAGTGTTGATTGGTATGAACCGTTCACGAACCAGATCTGTGAAAACGCCCACAAATCACGTCACCCACACACAGACAAGGAAGATGTCGTGTTGGCTAGTGAACCCCGTTGTGTACAGCNATGTCGTGTTGGCTAGTGAACCCCGTTGTGTACAGCTCAGGTCATAAATGTTGTTCGTGTGCAACATGCCTACTTCAGTTGTCGCAGGAGCAGAGTAGGTTGACTGTGCTTCACTTACTGTAGCTCCCTAAGAGGGCGCGAAACTACTCANATTGGTATGAACCGTTCACGAACCAGATCTGTGAAAACGCCCACAAATCACGTCACCCACACACAGACAAGGAAGAGGTCGTGTTGGCTAGTGAACCCCGTTGTGTACAGCTCAGGTCATAAATGTTGTTCGTGTGCAACATGCCTACTGCAGTTGTCGCAGGAGCAGAGTAGGTTGACTGTGCTTCACTTACTGTAGCTCCCTAAGAGGGCGCGAAACTACTCACAACCGCGCTGTGGATGCCAATTGGTAAAACGGATTAATTCTGTGTTTCAACAGGCGACGTAGGCAAGACGGTAATAAATATACCACATGCTGATTGCCTAGCGGCGTTCCAACATTCTGCGGACCAGTGCCGCCATTTTGCTGGCGTGTGCTACTGGAGTTCGCGGCACTAGCGGTTGTTTCACTTCTGTATTTTTAACTACTGCGTGCTTCTATTTCACGTCGCATTATTGTATTTTTATGTATGTAGATTATACTCTTTGTACATATATTAACAAACGTACATACAAACAGGTTGAATATATGTTCTATCCACAAACCTGGGGTGCAGGTTCACAAAAAAAAAAAAAAAAAAATAATTGAAAGCACGCGAAAAGATAATGGTCTAAATTGTCTCATGAGGACGGTTTATACTTCAGAAGTGGGAACTGAAACACAAGCATATTGCAATATAACTTATTTAACATAGGCAGCTAAGTATAAGCCATTATCGGTTACTTCCAACTTTTCTAAAGTCCTGCTAAATTTCTACTTTCAAGCTATTCCTTCGCCTCATGCATACAAATTTTAACTAAGTCTAAAAAATTACACCGAACAGACAACACACCAAATTTGTCCGCACTCACTTCAATTATATTTTGCAGGAGAACTGGTAACTACCAAAATACCTATCTTAACCCTGATTTTATTTCATCATAATTATAAATGAAACATTGCAATTTTTAAATATAATGTAACTAAAAAAACTTAGTTTAATAAAAAAAAAAGATACTTTTATTTTAACAGAATTGTAACACGCTTATGGTACATTAAATATAAAGGAAACACCCTAATAATTTACACATAAGGCGATTTTTCAAATGTTTGATTGAAAAAGTGCGAAGAAACCACGAATGTACTGTACTTCACAATAGTGCAGGGACGCATGCTATCCTGAACTTCCTTCTCGCAGACACCATGGCAGTGGAGGTCCTGCTACCATGGGATAGTTTGGAAACCCCTTTACGTGCACACTGATTTTTTGTTTCAGGGTTGGAAGAGGTGGTAATTCTGGCGTGAGAAGTATTTACGAATTGTTCACAACAACTTACGCAGTCGAACCAATACAACACACAAGCACAAACGACCTGGGTGGACTAACGACTTAACGTCATTTAAGCCGTTATTACTATCTATGCGCATTCAAAATCTTATTTATTTACTTTATCCCCTCTGCACATTTTGTTTGTACACTGAAAAGCCAAAAAACTGGTATAGGCGTGCGTATGCAAATAACAGAGGTATGGAACCAATCAGAGTAACGCGATGTGGTCGGCAGCTAGATCGGTTACTGCTGCTACAATGGCAGGTTATCAAGATTTAAGTCAGTTTGAATGTGGCGTTACAGTCGGCGCACGAGAGATGGAACATAGCATCTCCGAGGTAGCGATAACATTTGGATGTTCGCGTACGACCATTTCACGAGTGTACCGTGAATATCGGGAATCCGGTAAAACATCACATCTTCGACATCGCTGCGGCCGGACAAAGATCGTGAAAGAACGGGACAAACGACGACTGACGAGAATCATTAAACGCAACAGACGTGCGACCCTTTTTCAAATTGGCGCAGATTGGATTTGTGGACTGCTCTGCAGGATTCATGGTGTGAATTGTCTCCTGCATACCTTCAGACATTAGTCGAGTCCATGCCACGTCGTCTTGCGGCACTTCTGCGTGTTCGGGGGGCCCTACACGATATTAGGCAGGTGTGCCAGTTTTTGTGGCTCTTCAGTGTATTTAATACACACAAATGACGTTTGGCATAATAAAAAGCATTAGCGATATGTTATGTCAAACCTTGAACCTACTGCTCACTCAACTCTGTGTTTGTAAAGTTTAGTTGTTAGTCCACCCAGGCCCTTAATTATAAAGTGCTGGTGTCTCACCGGCAGTCAGTACAACTGCCCAGGGAAATGCGCTTTCTGTATATTGGTACTAGCTTCTGGCTTTGCACAGCGGCGCCCACGGTGTTACCTAACCTGCTTCATGTGCGTGAACGAGAATACTTGTTACATACTACGTAGTTTTCGCAGCGCACGTCNTGGTGTTACCTAACCTGCTTCATGTGCGTGAACGAGAATACTTGTTACATACTACGTAGTTTTCGCAGCGCACGTCAGATATTTGCTTCCGATTTCGAAGTCCACCCGGTAATTTTTATCACCTATATGATATTAGTTTGTACTACACTATAGTGAAAAGTTAGGGTGAAAAAAAATACTTGTTCAACTAGCGCCAAAGTAGATTACCGTTGTGATAATATCAAACAACGCAGACAGAAAATAATGTGTTAAACAACAATACTAATTTTGTTCTCTGAATTATACCGTTTTTGAATCGATTGGCATAACATTTTTGAGATAAAATATGTCCCAAATCTAAATTGTTTAAATAAAGTAAAATGATCGTAATCACTGTTATTTAATTTGCATTAAAATATATAAAAATGACTGAATTGCTCTACTAGTAATTAACTATTTATCTGAATGTAAATGTTTTTAAATCATGAGTTCATAAATCTCATTTCGTTAATCAGCGAAGCAAAAATAACCCGCGACGTTTTGTCTCTTGGCTATACCTTTCACGTTACTATCAGTTCTGCTTCTAAAAACACTTCATTGTAAGTTATTGTCTTGAGACTATGCCGAGGTTTCCTTTCGTTTCCTTTCAATGATTAGTGGCTGGTTTTTATCATTGCAACTTCCTTGCTCTGATTTATGTCNGAGGTTTCCTTTCGTTTCCTTTCAATGATTAGTGGCTGGTTTTTATCATTGCAACTTCCTTGCTCTGATTTATGTCACTAGGCGTATAATGGCAACATTTCTGCTTTCTTGCACTGCCCTTAGATGTCTCACATTTTGGAAAATATTGCTTTTCCTCTATCGGAAATTATTGGTTGGTTGGTTTGTTGACCGTCGTTTTCTGTTATACCTAGAGCACATTAATACAGAAGTTATGCTTTTTAAGTACGGAGGTTAATAAATCCACGTGTATGAAAGTAAATAAATACATCTAGCCTTCCCCGTGGGTAAAGTGGGGAAAAAAATCAAAATACAAATAGGATGGTAAGAATTTGGTATAAAATTAGGTTCTGTGGTATAAGATATATGATAAATGCTACAAGTTTTTATGTTTCAAGGCCAATACCTTAATTCAGGCGGTGAAGGGGTCATCGGTGATTTAGTGCCTAATATTCAGGAGTTAAAAAATGTTAAACACAGGAATATTTGGGTGTAATATAGAATAACTTTATTATTTTTAAGTATATGTGTGAGAGTGCTATTGCTCAACCATAGACACGGTGGAACTCAAGCGACGACCATTAAGATAAATATCAGTAGTTTTATTGTAGTCAGTTATGGTTCTAAGAAGTCCTCAGTGCTTTTCTTGTTCTAGAAAAACTTTCCGGAAAGTATATATATATTAAAGTTACTACCACTTTCATCTTTACAATTTACTTTTNTATATTAAAGTTACTACCACTTTCATCTTTACAATTTACTTTTAATATTATATATATATACTATAAACGTATACCTATTGCATTAGCTTGGTTCTTAATTTGAACTGGATTATTTTTCCTAGAAGATGTATCTAAGCTGTTTAATTCGCAGTGTTGGTGGGGTCTCAGAATCGTGTTACGGGTCCCTAGGGTGCCGAACACAGTCGCCCGAGGGTAAACCCNTCGCAGTGTTGGTGGGGTCTCAGAATCGTGTTACGGGTCCCTAGGGTGCCGAACACAGTCGCCCGAGGGTAAACCCAACAAGACAGTCCGGGAACAGCATTGCACCGAGTGCCATAACCTACCTTAACTGCACTTCCATTCTTCAGGCCCATCAGACACAGCGAATGGATTAGGTTATTAATTTATTATTACCGTCTATTCGCGGTTTCTTCACATATTTTGAACCAAATCTTTGAAAAAATCTCCCCATGTATGACGTGTTTAGTCATTTCCTAAATATTTCACGTATCACAAGCATTTTATACCTCTGTTAACATGNCTCCCCATGTATGACGTGTTTAGTCATTTCCTAAATATTTCACGTATCACAAGCATTTTATACCTCTGTTAACATGAAAGTATCTTATTTATCGTTAAATTGAATTTTTACTTTTATTTTATTTATAAATTATAATCCTTCATTTATGATAANAAAGTATCTTATTTATCGTTAAATTGAATTTTTACTTTTATTTTATTTATAAATTATAATCCTTCATTTATGATAAGTATGGATAAAAACTGCCAGAAAACATGTGTGTCAGTAGCGCCTAGTAAGAAATAGTTCTCGTGCAAAATATTATTACAACTGAGCGCTCACGAATTCGGTGCGTTGTCCTTCGGTGTAATTTTCTAGACATAGTTAAGCTTAGTTCGCACAAGACCGATGAATGTCCTGGAAATAGAATTTTAGCAGGGCTTCAGAAAAAGTGTGAAATAACCGTGCATGGATTATAGCTGTAGTAATTGTACAGGATGCAGTCATTTTCGTTATTTTATATAACTGTCTTTATGACAATTTCTTTACAAAACAAGAGCTTATTTACTTCTAAAAGTTATTTCACTCAGTTTCTCTCTCTNCAAAACAAGAGCTTATTTACTTCTAAAAGTTATTTCACTCAGTTTCTCTCTCTCTCTCTGGTTTTATATCATAAGAAAACACTACGGCAGAACCGGTCTAACACGTTGGACATCCACGAGCCACACCTCGCCAATCAGATGTCCACTCTATATAATGGTTGATTGAGCACTGACATCTGGAAGATTGCACAGCCCCTACTTGCCTTATTTTAACGGGCACACTGGCTGGCTCGCGTTAAATAAGGTTGGTAACGACGGAGGGGAAAGTAGTTCCATTTATTAACGTGAAATTAATACTGCTAGGTCAAAATTTCGGAATTCTTATATCATCATATTTTGCTTTAGATTTTAAGATGCATATAAGCAGGGCCAGTGACTTTTCGCGTAAAAATCGGAGCACACAGTACACTTCAATACTATACACACACTTCAGCTGTTCTGATATTTCCATTGGCTGCTGGTGCCATGTCCGTCTTTGACCAAACCACTCAGGACTAAGTAACTCCGACACTGAACCTTTCGTGATTTGTGGGTAAACGGTTAACACGGGACAGAACATTTTTTGAGCCAATCAAAGAAGCTGGACGACCCTACAGTGATTTGGACTGCATCTTGTCTCAAAATCTTTTCGCGAAATATCACTGCCCCATACATATAAGTGTAAGAATTAGCAAATACGCGAACTATTTACTTTTCTAATGATATGACGGTTTCACTTGGACGACGCATGAACAAAGTGACGAGGCCCACGGCAATGGTAATGTCACATATGGTGGAAGAATACGCTATGTGCGTGCAAGTAGATCTTATTTAAAAAGTGCTCAGCTTACAGCCTATAGCAAAAACGTTTTTTACTCTGTATGTTTCCCGGTCGTCGCTGCTCCCGACATCTGAGCGGTCCAGCGGGCGTGTGTGTTTCCTCGTCTCGACTGCTGCCAACTTAAGTTACGTGTGGGCTCTTTGATGTCCGCTCTCGAGGACCCTCGAGCGAACACAGCCGCTGTGCTGTCTTCGGTACCCCGAGGCCAACGAGACTGCGGCGTGGGGCAAGCACCTGCGGCCTCACGCGAGGCGACAACCACGCCTAAAGTGCTTTTTACAACTGTGCGACAGTGCGAAAAAAAAGTGACTAGCCAATCAGTGGCCAGCCAGCAGACCATGGCGATGCGACAGTGTGCGATAGAACATTGCTCAAACGCACCTGCGACAGTTGCGTACGACTAACGAAGAAGAAGAAGAAGAATAAAAATACCGTATTTTTTTTTTTAACAAAATCGTAGGCTTGCACGTGGTGATCATTTGAATATAATCACGTTGCATGTTACTTAAACAGCTAAATACACATAGCAGTCTGATTACTTAAATAAAAGTAGCCAATTGGAAAGATTAGAGAAGTACATACATCCGATGTTAATTATTTCCTTCCAGTTGTCAATTTTTGTACAGAAAATTAAAGAGACATACTTGTTCCTTCGTCTGGATCCATATGTGTTATAACAAAACCTCTCTAAACAGACGCCCTCATTAAAACAAATAGACGAAACTTAAAATATTGCCTAATAATACCGGGTTTCGTTCCTTTCAGTTTTCACTTGCGACGATAGATGGCAGTAAACGCAACGACAACGTCGCGCTATTGCAAAAATGCATTCACACGTCACCTACATCTAAACACACGACTACCCGCATCTCCGGCCGACGACGCTGCGAGATGACCACTTGCGCACAAGTACTTCTTAATTAATTACGGCTGCCACGTCTTTTCAGTGAAAAGATTTTAACGTAGGAGAGACTTCATTTTCTTGAGACGAGTGTGTAGCTGCCCGTTCAAGGTCAAGAAGCTGTGGAGCGATACGGGCGTTACTGACACGCTCCCCTATCGCCTCGTCGCCCCTACGCGCAGGGTGGGCAGTGTTTCCGTCGTGGTCCTGTACTGTGAAAATTAGATCTGTAACAGTGCGATGGAAACCCGTACATTTAACTACTCCCGTATAGCCGTACTTTTTCTTACCGTTTAAAGGAACTGCACGGGCGAGCTTTAAAAATGCGACATTAAGAAATATTTACGAATTTTTTCNGTGAAAAGATTTTAACGTAGGAGAGACTTCATTTTCTTGAGACGAGTGTGTAGCTGCCCGTTCAAGGTCAAGAAGCGGTGGAGCGATACGGGCGTCACTGACACGCTCCCCTATCGCCTCGTCGCCCCTACGCGCAGGGCGGGCAGTGTTTCCGTCGTGGTCCTGTACTGTGAAAATTAGATCTGTAACAGTGCGATGGAAACCCGTACATTTAACTACTCCCGTATAGCCGTACTTTTTCTTACCGTTTAAAGGAACTGCACGGGCGAGCTTTAAAAATGCGACATTAAGAAATATTTACGAATTTTTTCTCCACGAATACACTTAATATGATAAAATTAAAAACACACGGGCGTAAATTTTTTTTTAACCTTTTCTGGCAAAAAGTTGTATTTCCAGAATTTTTTTGCCGAGATACGCGTATTCGCACAAACCACGATTTTACAGAACATGTTTCAGTACATATTTCTCTTAACAGTACACTTTCAACGTTCCTTTGGTTATTGGTCACGTGTATTTGAGAGGATACATTATCTCACGTGGATGGGCCAATCAAATTACGTTACTCCTACACTGAACGCACGTGATTCGCGGGCAGACACCCAAGACGCATGACAGTTAAAACCATCCAATCACGAAGGTGGATCTGAACTAAATAGTTTTGGAGTAAANCAAGACGCATGACAGTTAAAACCATCCAATCACGAAGGTGGATCTGAACTACATAGTTTTGGAGTAAAAAAAAGTTGTGTTATATTTTTCAGAGAAATAGGCGTTCCTAGTAATTATCGATGTAGGTAAGAGCCTTTAAAATTATCAATTTCAGTTTATTTTAATGAAAAATAAAAAGTCTCTATTTAAAATTATTTTAATAAAATATATAAATTTACTGTTTATAATTATTTTAATGAAAAACAAACTTATTTAAATGAACAATATTATAAAATGCTTTAGAATAGAAAATTTCCTGCAAAGTGTTATCTTGAGTGGTAATTTTATATATGTGGAAATTTAATTATTATTATCCTCATTTTATTAAGAAATTAACTTGAGTCACTTTCTATGCCTTGAAATATTGAAAAACACCCGGCTGAGATGAAATTATTTTATGATAAATACGAATTATCGCTTCTGAACCAACAAAAATAAAAAGTTGCCTTTATAAAAAATTTGCCTACTTTCCTTTGCGTGTATACACNTTGAAAAACACCCGGCTGAGATTAAATTATTTTATGATAAATACGAATTATCGCTTCTGAACCAACAAAAATAAAAACTTTCCTTTGCGTGTATACATNTTCCTTTGCGTGTATACACAAGTAATTTTGATGAAGTAACAAGAGTGGTAAAAAATATCTAAGTAAAATAAATTTTCCATCACATTTTTAGTGATCGCTCTAGTAGTTCCTGAGATATAATGTAAGCGCATAAAAATAATATTTTGGAGGCATTATCTTCCAAATGGCGGACCATTGAAGCTTTTATGTAGTGAATCGAGTGCAGAAAGTAGGTAGAGTAGCACGTAAAAATTGATTTATATTTAATAAAAGAGAATAACACCGGGCAGTTTGGAAATAAAATAACGTTTTATAACAATGCTAGGCGGACTTCCACGTTGTCGTTTGCATGCAGATGTGGCGAGAATGGGCTGAGAAGGAGCCGAAATTTGAAATATAATTTATATATGTTTAAATTTCAGGTGAGATCTTTCAACATGCCACACTAAATAAGTTATTAATTCGCAAATTTTACGCACATAATAAGAATAGCCAGGCAGTATGCCAAGCTGGGTTCAAACCGGGTTGATCGTTTCGTAGAAATCATATGTAACACAAATTATAAGGAGACCATTTGGAATATTTTTGTGACTTTATGGCGATAGTTTATATAAATTTAACTTTTTTTCTGGAATGTCTACATTTTCGAACCTAATGACGGGGAAAAACAATCAAAGGTAAATAATTTCCATAAAAAAGTAGTTCAACTAAAAAAAAATAAATCATGAAATATTTATAAAACAGAAATTTAAAACAAATCCAATTAAAAATAAACTATGCAAAATTATGCAAAAACTTGCAATATTTATCCAAAAATGATATAAATTTTTTTGCAAAAAATTATTACAAAAAAAGGACAANTTTTGGAGGCATTATCTTCCAAATGGCGGACCATTGAAGCTTTTATGTAGTGAATCGAGTGCAGAAAGTAGGTAGACTAGCACGTAAAAATTGATTTATATTTAATAAAAGAGAATAACACCGGGCAGTTTGGAAATAAAATAACGTTTTATAACAATGCTAGGCGGACTTCCACGTTGTCGTTTGCATGCAGATGTGGCGAGAATCGGCTGAGAAGGAGCCGAAATTTGAAATATAATTTATAAGTTTAAATTTCAGGTGAGATCTTTCAACATGCCACACTAAATAACTTATTAATTCGCAAATTTTACGCACATAATAAGAATAGCCAGGCAGTATGCCAAGCTGGGTTCAAACCGGGTTGATCGTTTCGTAGAAATCATATGTAACACAAATTATAAGGAGACCATTTGGAATATTTTTGTGACTTTATGGCGATAGTTTATATAAATTTAACTTTTTTTGTGGAATGTCTACATTTTTGAACCTAATGACGGGGAAAAACAATCAAAGGTAAATAATTTCCATAAAAAAGTAGTTCAACTAAAAAAAAATAAATCATGAAATATTTATAAAACAGAAAGTAAAACAAATCCAATTAAAAATAAACTATGCAAAAACTTGCAATATTTATCCAAAAATGATATAAATTTTTTTGCAAAAAATTATTACAAAAAAAGGACAANCTATGCAAAAACTTGCAATATTTATCCAAAAATGATATAAATTTTTTTGCAAAAAATTATTACAAAAAAAGGACAAGAACACAAAAAAATAAACTACAGAAAACACAAACTTATCTGAATAAGACTATTCCAATCATTAATTTAATAACTAAAACATAAAATAACTGAACATATTAAAAACGGAGAGAATATCTACACAAAAGACGAAAGTAAATCAAGAAACAACAAATTAAGGATCAAGAGAAATTATATAGTCGGGAAAACAGAAATAAATAAAGAAGACATGGAAACGTTCCGAGAGGCTTGAATCTGCACAAGTAAAACACAATTCATAAACGGTGCAACCTGTGTTACGATCAAGAAAAACGATTTAGTCAAAAACAAATGTGACACAAACAAAGAAGATATGATTACAGAAATGATAAAAATGAATTTACACAGGAAAAACAATACAATTCGCATGATGTTTTGGGAGCAGATGTCAGCATGGGTTTTAGATGCCTCAGAGAAGTCTTGCGCAGCTGTTGTGTACTTGAGGTGTGTAGTTGCTGATGGAGAAGTGTTTGTCCACTTAGTCATGGCTAAGTCAAGAAGGACACCTCAAATAGGCGTCTCTTCCCAGACTTGAGCTCTGCAGTGCGCATCTCTTGTCCAAACTGCTCAATTGTTGTCTGGAATTACAATCCCAGTAATCTAAGGTACCGGCTGTTGAATGCTCCGACTCTAGTATGACAATGGCATTGGTGAAGACTACACAGTATCTGTTCAAAACCTTCAGTGCAAACCGTTAGAGACAAATTAATAATGGGCATTACCTCAAGCTTGGAGACATGTCCAGTCAGAGGACAACCCAACCGAATGTGCTATCCATAGCGTGCTTCCGCATGACCTCTTATCTCATAATCTGCGGTGGCTTGGACCTCAGTGGCTCGTTGACACCCCTCACACATCGCCACAGACTGTCGTGTTTCAGCATCTTGAAGATGTTCATGAACAGAAGCCTCATCACGTAACATTGCTGACGAAACCAGATTATTTGGTAGAATTGCTAATATGCAATAACCATTCGTATAATTGCTCACTTCATGCGATTTATCGAGTTCCTTCGGAAACAAGATCGCGGCAGTGGAACATTGTCATCACTTGAACTGAAACAGTCTACATGCGTTGTACATAGATGAGTACAGCAGGCATGCTTCGAGGCTGATCTGCTTCGTCGCGAGTGGAAACAACTTTTTTCTCCTAAGTTACAATGTCTGTATCCCTTTGTGGATGAACACTGTGTGCTCAGGGCGGGCGGGTGATTAAGCAATGCAGATCTAAAGTATGGCGATGGACACCCAGTTTGATTGCCTAAATATAATCCTGCTGTTATCGCTCTTGTTGATCACTATAATGTTAAATAACTTTATGCTGCACCCCAACCCATATTCACTCGTATCTCAAGAGTTTTGGATTCTCTTTGCCCCATGTTTGGTTTGCACTAGTCTCTTCCAATGTGTTCTGTGTTTTCGCTGCAAAAATAGCAATAATCAACTTCTCACAGGGGGATCTACCCCCAGACTAATGCACTCCTGCCCGAGCCTCTAAGAGTACGGGTNAGCAATAATCAACTTCTCACAGGGGGATCTACCCCCAGACTAATGCACTCCTGCCCGAGCCTCTAAGAGTACGGGTAAAGACATGTAGCACCCATTTACATTCGTCTGAACGGTCTAAAGTCATTTGGGTATCTTTGTATCATCAGGGCAGCTTTGTCCCCTCTGCCTAATGTAATTGCAAATGGAGGCTCGAAGCATCCCTTCACATTACGATGTTCCTTTGCTCATGAAATAGTTAGCACTGAAGTATACATNCAAATGGAGGCTCGAAGCATCCCTTCACATTACGATGTTCCTTTGCTCATGAAATAGTTAGCACTGAAGTATACATTAAGGTAGGGGCTGTAAATCCTTTGTCATAAACAAAAATGTGTGGTATAATGTTACCCTTAATTGGTACAAAGTTTCCCCAAATGACTGTACGTCGTTGTCTTATCCGAAAGGCTAACATCTCAATCTTCATGTGTTTGGTCACAAAGGCTGTCCACATAGAAGTTGTTGGATGTTCCGTGTTATTTGTAATAACTTAATATTTGAATTAAACATTTCGTAATTTNCTGTCCACATAGAAGTTGTTGGATGTTCCGTGTTATTTGTAATAACTTAATATTTGAATTAAACATTTCGTAATTTAATTGAAGTTCAAATATTCATAAGCAGATGCAAGAACTAGGTGAGAGGTCAACTAATATCAATGCTTTTGTTACGTCTATAGTGTAGAGTACTTTCCTTTTAACAATTCGATAGTAATGTTTCGTATATGAAGGTACATGCATGGTATTGTGTGCAACTTCACGAATGTAAANCTGTCCACATAGAAGTTGTTGGATGTTCCGTGTTATTTGTAATAACTTAATATTTGAATTAAACATTTCGTAATTTCATTGAAGTTCAAATATTCATAAGCAGATGCAAGAACTAGGTGAGAGGTCAACTAATATTAATGCTTTTGTTACGTCTATAGTGTAGAGTACTTTCATTTTAACAATTCGATAGTAATGTTTCGTATATGAAGGTACATGCATGGTATTGTGTGCAACTTCACGAATGTAAATTAATGAGATGGCCACACACAAGTCATGTAACGCAGTTTACTTAAAGTTAAAATAATTGTCACGAAAGCAGTCGTGTCTGACTTGACGATAGTCTCATGACAGCTTTGTCTTGTTTTATGTTGAGAAGATGGTTGCATACTTCCTTGTTTTGTGATTGTGGGACCAACTTTGTAGGCGTCTTCAGACAGTTTTACAGAATGTGATGAAATCATCACTTCTTGCCATCCAGCAGTCAAAATGCAGGTGGGTAGCGGGGGGCCTGAAGGGAAATCAAAATAACAACCCGAGCCGAGTTATTGGTGGCAAGTACTCACCCTTGAACACTAAATGACACTCTGCGCACTAACTGAATGTGTTTTAAACTCTACACCACTAACACGCACGTCGTTTTATTCTCGTGATGTGACTCCTGTAAGTGCGCTCTCTGCCGAGCCTGCAGTCACAGAATTTAAATAGGGAATCAATGATTTAGTTCATTCACGGTTACTTACAACTTTTCTAATGCTCTGCTAAAGTTTTACCTTCAAGCNATAACAACCCGAGCCGAGTTATTGGTGGCAAGTACTCACCCTTGAACACTAAATGACACTCTGCGCACTAACTGAAGGTGTTTTAAACTCTACACCACTAACACGCACGTCGTTTTATTCTCGTGATGTGACTCCTGTAAGTGCGCTCTCTGCCAAGCCTGCAGTCACAGAATTTAAACAGGGAATCAATGATTTAGTTCATTCACGGTTACTTACAACTTTTCTAATGCTCTGCTAAAGTTTTACCTTCAAGCTATTACTTCGTCTGATCCAAACTAGGTTTAACTGATTCTAGAAAATTACACAACGCACCACATTCGTGCACACTCAGAGGCTAATAATATTTTACATAGAAAACTATTTCTTACGAGGCATTAAAAGCACACCTATTATCTCTCTGTTTTTATTCATATTAATTATAAATTGTTTATTATAATTTATAGATTAAATATAAGTAAAATTTTAATTTAGCTAAAAATGAGGTACTTTTACGCTAGCAGAAGTATAAAACGTTTGTGCTAAATGCCACATTTAGGAAACACCTCATACACGAGGGGATATTTTCAATGGTTTGATTACAAAAGTGTGAAGATGCCATGAATAGATTCTAATGACATTCCTTCTCAATACATCAATTTTAAGTATAACAGTTTCCAAACAAAAAATATTCTTCGCGAATTACAGTGATTACTGATATCTACAAATATTCTTCTATAAGTATTAAAATACGGCTCTTGTAACAAATAAGACAGTTTATAAACGATATTACTGTGTATTTACAAAGTTTCGTAAATATAAAGGCTGTTCACGGTAAAGTGAGTTCTTTTGGAATCAACCTTTCAAAAATGTCTTTGCCCCTACCTCCATATATTTTAATGGTCGAACTGACGGGAATGCACCCGCAGTTAAGTTGGTAACGAAGGAAGGCAAGTAGTTCCATGTCTTGCCGTTGAATTAAAAGCCTTGGGTAAACATTTGTAGGTACTGAAATTATTTATTTTGATTTATGTTTTTATGTAGCTAACATAGGCGTAAGAATTAGCAAATTTGTAAAACATTTGCTCTTAATAATTTTCCAGTTTTTTTTTGTACTTGACCAACGTACAGATAAAGTGATGAGACCCATGGTAATCTTAATTGTACGTATGGCGTATGAATACATGATGGTCACACAAGTAGATCTTAAGCAGGGCTTTCAGAAGTGCTCAGCTTACCGTGAGTAGCCTATACAAAACATTTCTAATTAAAATTTACAAAAGTTTTAGAGCGCAAGCCAGCTAGGACCTCGATGTTGGCCCGTGGTCTGGACTCACGTATCCGCTCAACAGACTTCCCTCTGTGCAGTTTACCAGCAGCGGAGTCGCTGGTTACCTCGGTATACGGGAAAGCCTTTCCTTTCTTACCCTCCCCCACTCCCCTCCCAGGCCAACCCCTGCCACGCTGCTTGCTCGAAATCCAAGGCGAAGAAAGATTGCGCCCTCGCCTTTCTTTCAACGTTAATAGATTTACGGCGGCGAAGCAACGAGCTTGGCGGGATCGCTGAGACGCGCGTGCGCGCGCGCGTGTGTGTGTATACGTGTCTGTGTATACAAAGGGCGTACGTACAACGCTGCCTCGAAACAGACATTGCAGAGCTCGTGATTTCCTCTGCCTTCACTTTCTCTCCTCCCACATCCCTTTCAAATGGCAACCAGGATGGATTTATTGCTTATTATGCCCAGATTTCAGTGGGGTTGGCCGGTGTTTTTTCTTTCTCGGAGTGAGGTTTTGTCTGGTTCGTGCGTCGTATACAATTGGCATTGCTCGCAGACATGTCCTAAACTCCGTGTCAATATAATGGGGAATTTTTTTTTTAAAGCTATTTTTGCGCACGAACACACACAATTATAACGTAAACAGTAACTATTGAAATAAAAAAAATAGAAACTCAAAATCTTACTGTTTAAAACAACACTGTACACAAATAATTTTTGAGAGTTGTTTTACTAACTGAAATGCAACAAATAAATTACAATATTTAATAGGCAGCAAAAGTGTATGCAAGTAGTAAAAATAACTCTTAAAAACTAATGTTAAAATTATAAGACTTAAAATTTTTGATTGTATACCATAACGTAAGATATCAGCTACAAAAATAACNAAACTAATGTTAAAATTATAAGACTTAAAATTTTTGATTGTATACCATAACGTAAGATATCAGCTACAAAAATAACATTTTTAGGTTCACTGCTTTGTTATCAATCTCCGTGTACGGAAATTGCAAGGGACACGTTTGCTAAATGTGTCCTTGATAAGTGCGGGGACAAAGCCGACTGTAGACAGATGCTCACTTGTCTGTTTCCGTGTTCGAAGCGAAAAGAGAATATAGTGTAGAGTGCGATTGCTAGGTGTGCAGAGAACCACCCCCGGGACCCAATAATGAACCTCTCTTGTTCCTACACAACTTTGAAAAACACGTGCCATTCTCTAAGTTTAGCACACCGTTCACAACAAAAAGTGGTTTGATATTCTATTACGCTACCTTTGAATGAGTGGTAAAGCTAACATTCTAAAGTGTAAACAAAAATTGTACATTTTACTAAGCATTTATTTCTACATTTTAATACAAAACTTTGTAAAAAATACGATAATATACTTTGTTAATGTTACACTTTGGAGTGTTATAAAAGCCATGATTGCAATAAATATAGAAACATGTTTGTCGGAGATCACCTTAACTCGCGAAGATGAAGTTACAGATTAGTACTTTATGTAATAGGAATTTAACTCGAAATAAGTGAATATGTTTACGAATGACGTGTTGTTAAATAATAATCATTGAATTTGGTGCGATGCGAAGGGAATATTTCCTTTTAACGATCTTTCGAGTGTAGGAATTTCATCGCCCTTTATCTTACTTTCCTGGAAAAGACAGTTTTATGTGATCATGTGGCAAATGCGTATTTTCTCAGTTGACTACTGTAACCAAACAAACAAACTATATATACAGTATAGGTATTAAATGCCAATAACTGTTTTCACGACGCACGTTCGTAGAACAATTAAATCTGCAATTATAAAACGGCAACTGTGTAAATGTGCAGTCCAACTGCAGAAATTCAATGGCATTATCGAACGCAGCAATTATCTAAATCACTAACCTCAGCACTTCCAAATGTGCGAAATTATTTTCGCCTAAATAAGTATATCAAATCTCTTGTTAAAATAAAAACATAGCGCAAGAGGCATGGGATTGTAGTGGAAAAGGTGAGGGTTGTAGAGCAAGAGACTGNCTTGTTAAAATAAAAACATAGCGCAAGAGGCATGGGATTGTAGTGGAAAAGGTGAGGGTTGTAGAGCAAGAGACTGTGGGAAGGGGGATCGTAGCGCAAGAGGAGAGGGATGGAGTGCAAGAAGCGGGGGATTGTAGCACAAGAGCCGTGGTGTTGTAGCGTAAGAGGCGTGGAGTTGTAGCGCAAGAGGCGTGGGGGTTGCATTGCAAGAGGCGAGGGGTNCCATTTCTCAACAATTTAAGAAGAATTAATTGCCAGTGATTTGTAACATAATATATAGTGTTTATTAAAAGTATTATAATTCTACAAACATTTTTCGACAGTAGTGTTTCCAAAGATTTTTCTATTAAAAATACAAAAAAATCACAGTGTGTAATAAATTTATGCTAAATGTTTTTTTTCTCGGTAAACGCGCGGGTTTGTGGTAAAACCAAATGTAAAAAAAAAAACCGAGCGTTGTTGTTGGAACACATGAATTTGGCAGTTTTTTGCATTTTGGGGCCATACGCAAAACACGGAATGAGTCTATCTCATTTTTAATCTGTATAGGTCGAATTAACTAAGACGCTTTCAATTCTGACCGAAAGATTCAATATTTTTATTTACGCACAACGTACAGCATGTTCATTGCTGTCAGCAGTGACTAGTCACAAATTAGTGGTACAGAAACTTCCGCAACTCAGAATTTTCACAAGGGTGACGTTGAAAACACAGGCTGCTGATTGTTTGTGTACAGCACCAACCATAAATACCTTTCAGGTGCAACATGTCCTAGATCGTGAACACGCGGACTGCCCTATTTATAGACATAAAACTTAATTTTTTATCGGATACTGATCGGGAGAGAGGGGAAATTTAAATATCAGGAATTGGAACATGCAACGTGAGGCAACATCGATTTTCTTCTTAATTTCTTCACTTATAAGTAGGGCCAGTGACTTATTGCGTAATAATCGGAGCACACAGTAGACTTCAATACTACTCGTATATACACACCTCAGCTGTTGTTATACCTCTATTGGCTGCTGGTGACATGTCCGTCTTTGACGAAGCCACTCAGGTATAAGTAACTCCGACACTGAACCTTCGTGATTCGTGCGTAAACGGTAAAAACGGGCCAGAACATTTTTTAGCCAATCAAAGAAGCTGGACGACCCTACAGTGCTTTGGACCGTATCTTGTCTCGAAATCTTTTCGCGTTATATCACTGCCCCTACTTATAAGACATCTATTTCTTTTTCTACCAGTCAATAGGACTGTACTGGAAGTACGTCACTCGCGCTTGACACCGCGCGGGCTCGCTAGCTTGCAAGCACGAGCAGCCCACACACATTTCTGGACACGCTTATAGAAAGAGAAGGAAAGATGATGAGTTTGATATACTTGACTCGCCGCACAATGGCGTCACGGGAAAGTGAAGCGTCTATACAGCACCCTTGAATCTGATAAAAAAAAACGAATTCCAAAAACTAGAAAAAATATTATTACGTATTCGTTTTTGCCGTAGTCTTATTTATATTGCAATTATTGAAAATGTTTGAATCGTAAGATTGGCGGAGGCGCCGGGTACACCCAAGCCCAGAAATCTTGTTGGTCGAATGCTCCGATGACAATGGACGCAGCTCGTGGCTTTACATTGACCTGTGTCGGGCGCGTTGTGCAAGTATCACCCCCGACTGCCGGCCAGTGGAGGGGATCCCCGCTGTTGCTTCTCTCAGCGTGGTTCTGCGACCATAACCCGTGTCGTGGTTCTGGATATAGATAGTCGCAAGTGTCATCAGCTCAGCTAAGTCAATACAAACATTGAATATTCTTACCAAATGGTATTGCACTGAGTTATTTAGCTGTCGAGTGTGTGTGACTTGTGTAAGCTCGCCTGGCGTGCGGCCTCGCCCGAGGATAGGGCGTAGCATCACCAGTGACTCCCGAGTGGCGTGTTGCGTTCGCGCCGCTAACACAGGCCAGCTACCCGCCTCCGACTCAAGGCTTGATTAAAACAATTACGATATCCGTTTCATCTCCACCCTGCCAGCGGGGTCTGTGGAGGGGCGGGCGGGGAGACATCTCTAATTAAGACTAAATTGGGGCCGAAATGTGAACTCGCGGGGCTGTTGTAGACTCCGAGGGGGACGGCAGCAGGGAGAAGGGCGCGTTGTTACAGTCTGGACGCCGGCGGAAGCTCGGGACCCNCCGTGTTTCTGCTCTCCTGGAACTGGCCAATCACGCTCCCTCGCTGGCAGTTATTTCTATAATCTGACGTTCACGTATACCCCACCATGTCAGCATGCACCCCGACCCAGTATAATGCAGGCGTTCTCAAACTTTGTGTTGGGGCCGCGGTGGTGTAGTGGCTAGACTACTCGCCTCCCTCCTAGGTGAACCGAGCTCAATTCCCGGCGGGGTCACTCCCGAATTTTCGCATGTGGGGATCGTGCCGGACGAAGCCACTGGTCGGCGGGTTTTCCCTGGGATCTCCTGTTTCCCCCGCCCCCGCTCTCCCTTCATTAAGGCACTGCTCCACAATCCCCTCGCTTCACCATCATCGGCTCTCAAGACCTCGATGTTAAGAGCCCCCCAAATCTCGTCACTCACTCACCTGAACTTTGTGATTTCAAGAACTCCTTGTATACGGTGTATATTTAGCCGGACCCTCAACCGTTTCTTTAGTACCAGCTAAGAAAATATTTTCATGTATACAATATATTTATATTTAACTACACAAATGGTTAAAATGTGAAATTTAGTTTACAACGAAATTAGAAAAAAAAATCAGCTTCATAAAACAAAGTAGTTACACAGTTAAAATTACAAAATTCGTATAAAAAATTNTGTGGGGATCGTGCCGGACGAAGCCACTGGTCGGCGGGTTTTCCCTGGGATCTCCTGTTTCCCCCGCCCCCGCTCTTCCTTCATTAAGGCACTGCTCCACAATCCCCTCGCTTCACCATCATCGGCTCTCAAGACCTCGATGTTAAGAGCCCCCCAAATCTCGTCACTCACTCACCTGAACTTTGTGATTTCAAAAAATCCTTGTATACGGTGTATATTTAGCCGGACCCTCAACCGTTTCTTTAGTACCAGCTAAGAAAATATTTTCATGTATACAATATATTTATATTTAACTACACAAATGGTTAAAATGTAAAATTTAGTTTACAACAAAATTAGAAAAAAAAATCAGCTTCATAAAACAAAGTAGTTACACAGTTAAAATTACAAAATTCGTATAAAAAATTNAAAATTAGAAAAAAAAATCAGCTTCATAAAACAAAGTAGTTACACAGTTAAAATTACAAAATTCGTATAAAAAATTTAATTTCTCAGTTTCACTTGCAGAGCCCCGACTTTAAGAGCTAAAGAACCGCCAGGGTCCGCGGACCAAAGTTTAAGAACTACTGGTATAATAAGTACTCTGACATGCCTAAGTCACTAAGTTACTGTGGTGATTCTAGTACATCTCAGAGCTATGACACAAGCCAGGGTGACAAACTACAGGAAAGGAAACGTGCATCCAGGTTCTACCGACTGCCAGTCCAAACTCTAACCACTGCGCCACCTTGCTCGGCAGAGTGCTGGGAGAAGCTGTGAAAAAATGCGCGCAGGTATTAAATTTCAATAATTAATGTTCGGTTCTGGAATGTAGAGAAAATAATTTAACGAAAAGCATGCGTAAAGCTGGGAAATGCAACGTCTGGTGACTTGAAATAGGATTGTCTTGCAGCTACATCCAATCTAAAGGTGGACAAATGAAGCTTTACTCCAGTCATACGCCATTGCAGAAATATTTCCGAAGTAATTTGTCATTTAATCATTATCGAAGTGTTATATCTGCGTCGAAGGTAGGAAACAGATTGAAGTGTGTCCTAAGGCTGAGTTCCACATGCCTACGGGAGGAGTGAAGTCATGCAAAGAGGAATGCATCGTAGCAGAGAGGGATTGTGCAGCCATGGACGCGATTGGGACCATAACTATCTCCCTGACTGTACTTACAGCTAAGCCTATAACTACCTCCCTGAGTGTACTTGCAGCTAAGCCTATAACTAAACAGAGGGAAATAAAGAAAACATGAATATGCACAGACAGAATAGAAGTTCATCTTATACATGAATCAGTATATATGTTGCGGGAGAAAGAAGGTTTTCGTAACCAAGCCCTATATTGGTGGAGGGTGGAAAACTTAGTAGATTGGAGGCGGATGTTTCTTTCGTTTGATTGGAGCTTGTCTTAAGGGTAATCCCTAGCAAACAATATTAAAGGCCTCAATGCCACATCCGGTGATAAGGAAGCAATGCGACAACTATGTAAAATAACACGAACAGGTTTAGGGTGTGTTATATTTCCTCAGAATTTTAAGAGCTGACTATAGGGTTTTAAAATAGCAATCTATTCAGAAAAGCTACAGCATTGTCGGTGTTGTTAAAGCACAGTTTTACGGAAGAATAAATATCGTAAACAGATGATTACTTTCAGCGGTTTTTCATAACACTCACTTTTTAACGACAACATTTTTGTCCCAGTAACCAAATTTATAAATGGGAAACAAAATATCGACTTTAATTTCTGTACTGAAAAAATATTATCTTTGAAATATTTTGTAGTTTTTTAAAAAGTAGAGTAGACACGACAGCTCACACTGACACTAACATGACAAGTAGAGAAACTTCCTAACCATAGTGATGTATACACGTCACTCTGGTGAGGAGAGTGCCCCCCCTCAAATACACAGTAGATAACTGACAATCTCACAGCAGCCCCGGCGTGACGTCAGTTCTCGCAAGGCCGGAGACGCCGAGTCAGCACAAAGGCGGCTCAACTGCCGTTGTCCGCAGCAATGGCCGCCTTTGTTTGCCGGCGATGCGCACTTGCATGCGCGGAGGAGAGAGAGGGGGAGATAGAGGCTGCCTCGTCTTCACACGAGCTCACGTGTCGCATGACCGTGGGTTGAATACTTCACGTCGACCGCTGACCACACATGTTTAAGGATGCCCGGCTGACCAACAATTGTTTGTGTGCTCTTCAAGATACTTCATGGTTTTGTAATACAATATCATTAAAAATTTAATAGAATTGCGATATCATTTATAAAAGTAACTTATTTTAAAAATAGAATTATGGGTATTTTAACCTTAAATTTTGTGCCAAACAATATTTAAAAACGTAACACGAGGACAATGTTTGATTTCAGATGAAGTGTTTCTTGGAGTCTTAGAAACGCCACGAAGATACTTCTTTGAAATGTGGCATTTTGTTCGCCTTGAATTCGGTATTTTAAATTGAAATATGACTGTGAAACTTAAAATACAATTATCACCGAACTACTTAAAGAATTTCCATGAAATTTAATTATCTTATTTTTCATATTAATTGTCATCAACAGTTAATTTTAACTGTAACCAAAAAATTTGGAAATTTGTATGACAAAACTTATAAATTAGAATTCCCCATTACTTCCATGATTAATATTTGTAAAATAATTTTCCTCGAGTTTTAAAACTTTCATTAGACTACTTTTTGAAATAATAAGCATAAAATATTATAAAATATCCTAAACTAAATAAATTAACTTTTGGCAATGAACACCCTTAAAGTGGTGGCCTATCTGGTGCTTGAGTTGCTTTGCTGAATGTTTGAAATCAGAAGTTCTTGACGAAACTATTGAACTTGTTCCCAATATGTTCAGAACATGCTCCACACGAAGAAGGAAGCACGCTTTCCAGATATAACGCATGCTATAAATATTAATTTGAAGTCCTCCCACATCTTCAATATTACTTTTGAGACTGTTGTATATTAAAATGCATTATCCGGACATGAGTGAAACAATGGTAGGAACCTGTGCGGAACTTATTTACAGACTTTATACCAATATAATGATATAACCACCATGAGAGTAGCAACTCGATGCCCGTGCCAATGCAGCGCTTACACTGAGAGAAAGGTTTGTTTCAGCCAACAAAAGATTTGTTTGTATGAGGCCACAAATGTATTTAGTTGCCACAACAAAATATTTTCTTGAGTAAAAAAAAAATTTGGAAGAAACAAAATTAATTTTGTTCTTCTAGCAAAATACACTCTTGTATTAGCAAATCCTCTGTGTTGGGCCGAAAGAAAATAGTCTGTAAACAACATATTTATTTGAATCAACAGTATATAATGGTTTGGTCACTCATTTGACATCCCTCGTTCGAAAACACTGCTGGAAAGTTTGTTAAAATTTTTTGTGACAGTTAAAATAATGACAGTGTTTCTTAGTGCATTTATTGAAGCTTAATAACGGTATAAAAATCCTAATAAACCAATTTCAACAAGAAACTCAAAAGTTAAGCTGCAAAACTTGGAAATATTTATTTGCGCACGTTGTCTAGTATTTGAAATACACCGAAGAGCCAAAAAAACTAGTATAGGTGTGCGTATGCAAATAACAGAGGTGTGGAACCGATCAGAGTAACCCGGTGCGGTCGGCAGCTAGATCGGTTACTGCTGCTACAGTGGCAGGTTATCAAGATTTAAGTGAGTTTGAACGTGATATTATAGTCGGCGCCCGAGAGATGGGACATAGCATCTCCGAGGTAGCGATAACATTTGGATGTTCGCGTGCGACCATTTCACGAGTGTACCGTGAATATCGGGAATCCGGTAAAACATCACATCTTCGACATCGCTGCGGCCGGAAAAAGATCGTGAAAGAACGGG
>NQII01000058.1:731412-744152 GCA_002778355.1 Clitarchus hookeri | reverse complement strand
GGGGGGGGGGATGTGGGTGCTATACGATTTTAGGAAGGTGTACCAGTTTTTTTGGCTCTTCAGTGTATATTTATATAAAAACAATCTTATCTACTTAACAGTCAGTTAAGCCGAGGCTGCTAGCGAGTAACGCTCGGCCACTAACGGCCTGCATTAGAATCTAAGTTGGGCTTACATTTTTTTTATATTAACCCAAACGTTTTAATGTACATAGTGGCAAACCAAACTTTTGTTGCTCCAACCAAATCTTTTCATGGTACAACCAAATAAGAAAAAGATAATTTAGTTTAAAAACAAAATATTTCATTGCCCCTATACAAGCAATTATTTTGGTTGCGCCAAACAATATTTGTTTGGTTCAACAAAACCTTTTTCTCAGCGTAACTATCGTTGACGCACTTCTCGGCCAAAAACACTAAAACAGCTGCAGGTGAGAAACCGCCTGGAAGTTGAGTCAAGAGGTGCGATCTGGGTGGCGCCATTTCACACTATCAAATACATAACTGAATTAAACCAATTGAATTATACTTATTGAATTTAGAAAGTGTTCACATGTACTTCAATGGATCTAATTAAATATAAATTGAATATTACCTCTAAGTTTACAATGGCTTCTCACACATTCAACTGCAGCCAATAAATATCAAAGAAAATATTTGTAAATATTTTAGTTAAAAATAATAATTATTCAGTTGTGTGACTTTATTTTTCAAACCTCTACAAACTTTTAACTATGCGGAAATAATTTGTCAAAATCAAAACATCATTTTTTTCTAAGACGAAATATTTAATCTGCATGAAANTTTAACTATGCGGAAATAATTTGTCAAAATCAAAACATCATTTTTTTCTAAGACGAAATATTTAATCTGCATGAAAAAAATATATATTCAAATATTTTTGTAGCTTCGATGCGGGTAACTTACTGCATTAATACACTATATTTTGTGTTGATACGGTTTAAATAAATTGGAGCGCTGGTTAAAAAATTTGATTCAAGAACATATATAACATATTCTAAACGAGAATCTTTGAAGGAATTTGAGTCATAAAATGTCTTCAAAGACAAAATGGCCGCAATTATGATGACCAAGTGACGTTACAGCTTTCAAAGCAATTATTTCAATAAATTTTAAGCAAATTAGAAGTGATCTTTGATTGTGTGAAATGACCTCAAGTCTCTAGAATCCGGTGGAGGAAGAGCGGTAGTGAGAAAAAAATTTAATTAATTCGAAATACTTTGTTCGTATAAAATGATGGCCTTTTTGAAAATTGAAATGTAAAAAAAAACACGTACATTAGTTTTGACCACGTGACTTAGACAGTTGTAGTGGAAATGGGCGAATGAATGTCGATGGCAGGGGCACAAAACTATAGTCTGTCTATCACACATTCATGATATTCAACTTTCTTGTGCGAACAAAGCTTAAGTAAGCCTATAAAATTTCACCCAAGGGACAACACACCGTTTTCGTGCGCATTCAGTATGGTAACATTTTACTTAAAAACTATTTCTTACTAAGCGTTACCAACACACCTATTTTCTACCTGTTTTTATTAGTATTAATTACAAATGAAATATTATAGTTCATGCATGAAATAATAGTAAAAGTTTAGTTTAGTCAAAAATTAGATGCTTACATGTTAACGCAAGTATAAAACGTCTGTGATACGTTACGTAATTAAGAAACGAAACAACCAAACACGTCATCCATGGGACGGCTTTTAAAATATTTGATTCCAAAAGTGCGAAGAAACTGCGAATAGACTTTAGCTCGTCTTAAGTCAGTTTAGGCTACTCACCCAGACACCCTGACGCCCAAGCGAGCACGAAGCAGGACACTTATGTCTCAGTAACACGCTCTTAACAAGCTTAAATCCCTCCGGTTCTCCACCACGCACCAGAGGCACCAATCGTATAGTATGTTTTATTGTTTGTTCCTTTTTTTTTTAGTGTCTCTGAACAGCGACAAGGCCTTAGTAAGAAAACAGTGTTGTTACAGGAATTGCGAATTAATCTGCTATGGCCTGTAACAAGGAACCACTCCGGGATTCACACGAAGTGACTGGGCCCTCGCAAATTCGAGCCCGAAGGTTCACCGCAAGGCGCGGGGAACTACTTATTATAATTTATGAAGTCAGCATTGATTGATATCCATGTAGTCACCCCAGAAAATAATACATTTCTTACAAGCGTCGGTGTAACGTCTTAAGAAANCTAAAGATTTTAATACAGCTCCCAAAACAGAATCTTTTAGGAAAAATCTATACTTACCACATGCTATGGGTTACCTGCTTCTCAGAATTTTGAAAGCATTACTGACTTTCTCTTTTCAAATAATTATGTATCCTTGAGCCAGATTGAAACATTAACAAAGTCAAAATTGTCTCAGGCCTCCTAAAGACTTATTCCCAAACGTTAATTAAGTAACAATGTGGAAATATTTACAGTTACATTAATCACATATCTTACTTTGAAGTGAATTGAATAACACATATTTCAGTGCCCTCCTGAGAACGTTTGTGTAAAATTACAAAAACTGTACTCGTTCTAGCAAAAACAAATACAAATGTAAAGTTAACGAACATTTGTATGTGGAACTATGTGGTCACAGATTCTCCAGAATGCAATGAACGTTTACATATACATGGCCATTGTACAATTACGCAAAGGAAGATCCACATCTACGTTGAGTGTTTATAGAAAGTAAAAAAAAACATCATTTAAGGTTGTAGTACAGGGAGTGGGTACGTTTTTACCTGTATTTAAAAATGTGTTAATGCCNAAAAAAAAACATCATTTAAGGTTGTAGTACAGGGAGTGGGTACGTTTTTACCTGTATTTAAAAATGTGTTAATGCCCAACATTGTATTTACTACGCCATACATTAATGTATTTTCACCAAAGACTCTCTGGATTGAGAACATTTTGTGAAAAAATTACACCTACTGTGGCGGTTTTTAAAGATTACAATCAAAAATGTTAAATCACAAAAATTTGCATGTTTAAGTACAGATACATTTTTTATAGTTTTGTTTTGTACGTAGTTCAAAATAATGTTTTTTTTCCTTGCAGTTTGTTTTTGGAGCGTATAATACCAAGTATAGACACTGACTCAAATAATTAACACCTGTCACTGTACCGTTGTGAGGATGTCTGTAGAAACAAACTTCGAGAATACCAGATCTATTCTGTGCAGTCATTCCCTGAAGAGTAAATCAATACATAAATCTGAGAAGAACGAAGCTCTCTTCTGCAGTCGTAACTTGATTTACAAGAAACAGCATCGTCCTTCGTAACATCACAATCGAAAGTACCAATATTCCGAAACACAGGTCTTGAAATATTTATCTTCTTATAATAACGTGCTCGCCTCATGGCTCTGTGAATATTAATTGGGATTCATAACAAATTATAAACGCACTGCTCCACACCAACGATTATATAATACTGAGCACTCCGCGGCAGCGCTCAGTAAGACCAGGTGCTTGCCGCAACGGGGGCCCATAAGAGCAAGGTTCAATAATCAACGGATATGTGTCTTACGTGCCTTCTCTTGTTACCGCTTCAGTTCGCGCGTATGAAGCGTGTCTCCGCGTGTACACATCTCACCTCTGTTCAGTGGCCGAGGCAGGCTTTATCTCAGTTCCACGCCCCCTTTTTTGATTTGATTACGCAGGAAAATCATAAATGCACATTCCAGTAATTATAAGTACTAATTAAAAATTCACAATATTTTAAACTGATGATGANCAGGAAAATCATAAATGCACATTCCAGTAATTATAAGTACTAATTAAAAATTCACAATATTTTAAACTGATGATGACCTCCCGTGGCGCAGTCGGTTGGTGCGCCGCCGTCTGATGTGCGGGAGGTTCTGGGTTCGAATCCTAGCTCAGGCATGGGTGTTAGTATGAGTTAAGTCATAAGTTAGTCTATAAGCTGTCCCCTGTAAACCTTCAGGCATAACACCGGTGGACGTTAGCAAGTCCTTTCCAATCCAATTCCAGTTGTTCTAATGCTTGATTACGAATACAGTTATTTTGGAGATACTCTATTGCTGAGTTGTGCTGTGTATAACAATAAAATTAATNCAGGAAAATCATAAATGCACATTCCAGTAATTATAAGTACTAATTAAAAATTCACAATATTTTAAACTGATGATGATCTCCCGTGGCGCAGTCGGTTGGTGCGCCGCCGTCTGATGTGCGGGAGGTTCTGGGTTCGAATCCTAGCTCAGGCATGGGTGTTAGTATGAGTTAAGTCATAAGTTAGTCTATAAGCCGTCCCCTGTAAACCTTCAGGCATAACACCGGTGGACGTTAGCAAGTCCTTTCCAATCCAATTCCAGTTGTTCTGATGCTTGATTACGAATACAGTTATTTTGGAGATACTCTATTGCTGAGTTGTGCTGTGTATAACAATAAAATTAATNAATGCTTGATTACGAATACAGTTATTTTGGAGATACTCTATTGCTGAGTTGTGCTGTGTATAACAATAAAATTAATAAACATACTGTTACATACCGACGTAAAAAAAGGGCCAAGAAGAATGGACGTCGGCAGCTAATATGTCAATAGGAATCAGAGAATTCTACAGACGTAATTTAGAAAGTTATTACGAGGGAGACGAGACGAGAATACCAGCACTAGTAGGCCCCTAATGAAAACAAGGAACAATGAGAATAGTTGATAAGTACAAACAACTCTTAAACGACAAAGAAAAACAACACAGACAATTCCTAATGAGGAATTCTATGGATTTATTTACATATATATAGACAAATTGATTTGTTTTTGTGCCTGTGCCACTTAAGATATACTTTGTGTTGGTTTTCTGCGCGTTTTTTATGATGCGTCTTTCAGTTACTTTTAAAAACGTCAAATGCATGACTAAAAGTGCCAATTTGTTGATTCTTATATAAAGCGTAATATTTTTAGAGAGTGAACTGGCTTGGACCGACGATTTCACAGTAATTTTTAGCTTTAAACATGCCAGTACAGAATCTGGAATCTGGTAGACACACTTCTGAACACTTTCTTCGCCATAAATGACAAGTATTATCGCTGAAAGTTCCGTAAAAGCGCGTTTTCGACAAAAACATCGCATGTTAGCTCAGTGCCTTGCGCACGTTGGCTATGACAACACGTGGCAGGTTCGCGGAGTGATTTAAAGACAGGTTTAAGTTGAAATATCTTACGTTTATGTCATCTTTGCTGTAGATCCCTGCGCCAGTTATAAAACACCATGAAATACAGGCCCAGAAACGGTCTTCCACTGTGACGAGGTGGCGAGCTACCAATAAGCAGTTTATGTTATTGTAATTATACACACAAGCTGTGAAATCTGTAAGTAGGGACATCTGATTTTCAAGAACACATTTCCAAGCAGGCTAGATTCCAGTAGTCTAGAGCTGAACTAAAGTGTTTAACAATATAACTGGTCATATTATTTTCGCGAAAAGGGGCCGCTTGGTGTAGTGGTTACACTACTGGCCATCCACCTAGGTGGACCGGGTACGATTCCCTAATATTCACATGTAGGAATTGTGCCGGACGAAGCCGCTTGTCGGCGGGTTTTCTCGGGGATCTCCCGTTTCTCACGCCCTTGCATTCCTGCATTGCTCGATAATCACCTCACATCAAAACCTCTATGTTAAGAGCTGGCCAAACATCTCCACTACACTCTCCATTTTCACGGAAAACACGGAAAACCTGAAAAAGTGACAAATTGAGACAAATCAGTGAAAACCAACGAAAAAGACTCGACTGGTTATCAGTGTCAGATAACTTATTGATATTATGGCTGCATTACACTGCTTTATTTGTGATTTACGCTGAATGTCGGCAATTCCACTGCCATAAGTCACTTTTTCCACAGTTTATTTGCTTTATTAGCCAGTCGGTAATAGATTAACAGCTTATCAACTGACTTTCTGTGAATGTTATTTCACTGACAGATATAATTGTTTCTGGCTTAGTAAAGTATGCCCCTACGAATACAAGACGGTGCTGTACAAACAACACTAGGAGGACTCAGGAAAATAAACTAACAACGATATACGACACTACAATGAATACGTTGTAACAATTTTTTTAAACGAAAGGAATTTTTTTTTGCTACTTGCGTACACTTGACATTTTGCATTTTGATGCCGTGCTTTGGACTTCGTTCCGGAAAAATAACTTAACAGAGAGAAAAGGGAAGTTGATAGTATGCAATCATTATACTGGTATCTGAACTTTTAAATTCTGGAGGTGACACGGCCGAGCTTCCCCGCAGAAACGCGCAAGCTGTCTGATATTTATCTCTAGTGAAGTTGCTCGCACACGCAAAGTACCGCCAACATGAAGAGCACAGCGTTCAATAATGCTCGGGGAGAAACACTTTATGGCAGTTCGGTTACCTTTACAATTACGCTCAGTGACCGTTCAAATACTCACACTAGCTTGATATTACCTAAATAATTCAAAATATGCCTCACGAACAACCTATGAAATAATAACCAAAATGTTTTCAAATAGGAACTTTTATGACACGAAAGTCTAGTGAAAGACATTAACAAATTCATCAACGAGGATGTCATTCTGCGCTGGAAATCTATCGAACAAACATGGCGACCACCGTGTCTACGACGGAAATGAGATTGTCAGTTTTCCTGAAAGAAAAAAAACAGCCTCTTTTGATTGTATCCTGCCTCTCGCTTCCCGATAATCCGACGTCTGTCTCTTCCAGGAATACACAAGATCAGAATCAGGTAGCGAAGGCAAGTATCTTTGTTGTTCATAATAAGGCCTGCGTTATCTCTTTTTGTCAGTGACGTTTTCTGTGGATTAACCATATCGCACATTCATAACTCATATATACCGCTTGTCAACTGTCCACGTGGATATACTCAAGGTTTACACACTATTTAAAAACATTTCATTCATTAAATTCTCCATAAATCTCCGTAAAGTCCCGAACTCGTTGCTCTACCAATAACGGACTTTCGTAAATTTCGCAGGACTTAACGTGAATTCACAACACCTCTGTGTACATTTTCTGGTTAGTTTTCTGTACTTCCGGTTAAAAAACAGATAACGAAAAATCCTATAATTTTCTTATGCGGGTGTTTTGCTATGTTTAAAAAATTAATTTCTGAGAATTANAACAGATAACGAAAAATCCTATAATTTTCTTATGCGGGTGTTTTGCTATGTTTAAAAAATTAATTTCTGAGAATTATAGTATTTTATTTTGAAGAAATATTTTAACACGTAACAAAAATGTTTGGAGGTNAGAAATATTTTAACACGTAACAAAAATGTTTGGAGGCCATAACTATAACCACACAGTGCACATTTTCTGTGCTTGTTACAAATAGTCATTTGGAAACTAATTAGCAAAGATTTACTCTTAATTCTACAATTGCAATATAGTGTTTTTACAATACATTATTTTACAAAACATAAAAAATTGTATATGTAGCTCAATGCTTTTAATAAATTTGAAAACTACAACACTCTTTGTAAAAAAATCAATACTATTTTTACACATTCAGTACTAAGTTTTTGTGTAATTTACTTTAATTTATCTCCAGTGTTACGAAAAGATCTTTGTAAACTAGTTTCTGAAGAATTCCTTCTACAAATACAAAGAAATAATTACTGTCATTGTCCAGTTTCTACATCTACGACCTTCTCCTAACCATCTAGGTCAAAAATATGTTATTTATAGAAATAACACGTTCGTAAATTTTTACTTTATAATAACGTTTGAGTGTTTTAAGTGTTCCTAACTGTTACAGGCGACGAATGCTTCTGCTTGGTGTTTGAAGTAATATATCCGAGTGGCATATATTTTGTGACTGGCAAAACCACAATTTCCTGGATTCACTGACGAATAAATCTTCGCGTAGACTCAACATTGTTCGTTGCTCAAACCCACAGCTAAGGAAATACGGAGACTTTCCCTATTTCGTATTTGCATAACTGAGCTCCGTTTTTCGTATTTACGGATTGTTTTTGCGTGTATTAAATGGTTTTCACAGTTGTCGTACGGGTCTCGTTGAAGGACGTTGGGTCTATTATAATTTAAAAAATATATGGAATACTTGACTGATAATTATTTTTTGGGACAGACTTGCAAGTCGATATTTCGCTGTCGAGTCATAAATGTGGCTATTGAAACACAAATGTGGTCGGTGGAAATTGTCAAAGTCAACAAAAATTGCTGCAAGTAGACCTCTGTTAACAATATTTATATTTCCGTAAAATAGTGTTATAAACTTTACCGACAATACTTAATCTTTTATAAACAGATTGCTGTATTACAATTCTATTGTCACTGCTTGCAATTCTGAGTAAGAAGACGTGCGAAACTTGCTTATGCTATTTGCCATCGCCATTCCAATTCTTCCTTATTACCAGATGTGACCTTGAGGCCTTTAATATTGTTTACTACGCAGGCCCCGTGTACAATTGTCTGAATAACGCGCATGAAGGTTTCTTTTGGCCGGTACTGTACACTGTGACGCTCTATAGCCAATAACCTTCCCTGTGGGTAACAGATTCCTAAACTGTGTTCTTCGTCTAGGTTATGATTGGTTCATATTACTTTAGCTGGACACAAAGCCTACAGCGCATTGGCTGTGCCAATGAAACATAGCGCTGTGTCGTCGTGAGTACAGCATGCATCTAATAATTCCCTGCTTGCAACACCTGAAACCGTAAATTAAAGTGGGTCATATATATGCGTTAGTTCACGCATTGCAACGAGAAAACCTGGCGTCTATGTCACACGTAACCAGTATAAAATAGCACATAAGTTCAGTAGTTATTGAAACTGACATGAAGTTTACAATACAAAGTGTAGCGACAATGAGGTAGTAGCGCGCGCATGTCGGATGTGCCGTCAACTTCTCTGTATCTCAACAATGTACTGCTTGTTTTCCATCACTTGTCAAAATAGATTACTTCATAGAAGTTTAGCGCGATAGTTACGTAAATAAGAGTATTGAGATGCTGTAGTGCAAGAACACTGGAGAGCCAAAAAAACTGGTATAGGCTTGCGTATGCAAATAACAAAGGTATGGAACCAATCAGAGTAACGCGATGCGGTCGGCAGCGCCTATATAAGACAACAAGCGCCTGGCAAAGTTGCTAGATCGGTTACTGCTGCTACAATGGCATGTTATCAAGATTTATGTCAGTTTGAACGTGGTGTTATAGTCGGCGCACGAGAGATGGGACATAGCTAGAGACCTGAAAAATTCGTGAGTTCAATGACCTGTAGCCTGTACTCCATTGTCGTATGTAAAATAATGCAAATATCACTGTTCATTGGTTGCTTGTTGTATTAGCGGAAGACGGTGATTTAGTCTGCATTTTATTGTGTGATTGTTATTGGCTCAGAGTTGTCCAGGAGGTGTAAACTAACGCGGGNNNNCAATGGAATAAGCAATAAAAAAGTACGAGGTTTTGAATTCTAGCTTGTCCCGAAATGAAACAGCGAATTTTTCAGGTCTCTAGACATATCATCTCCGAGGTAGCGATACAATTTGGATTTTCGTGTACGACCATTTCACGAGTGTACCGTAAATATCGGGAACCCGGTAAAACATTAAATCTTCGACATCGCTGCGGCCGGAAAAAGATCGTGAACGAACGGGACAAACGACGACTGACGAGAATCATTAAACATGACAGACGTTCAACCCTTTCTCAAATTGGTGCAGATTTCAATGCTGGGGCATCAAAAAGTTCCAGCGTGCGAACTATTCAACGGACCATCATTTATATGGGCTTTCGGAGCCAAAGGCCCACTCGTGTACCGTTGTTGGCTACACGACACAAAGCTTTACGCCTCGCCTGGGCCGGCCAACACCACCATTGGACTGTTGATGACTGGAAACACGTTGCCTGGTCTGATGAGTCTCGTTTCCAATTGTATCGGGTGGATGGACGTGTACGGTATTGAGACATCCTCATGAATCCATGAACCCTACATGTCAACAGGGGACTGTTCTAGCTCGTGGAGGCTCTGTCATGGTATGGGGTGTGTGCAGTTAGCGTGAAATGGGACCCCTGATACGTCTAGATACGACTCTGACAGGTGACAGATAAGTAAGCATCCTGTCCGATCACCTGCACCCATTCATGTCCACTGTGCGTTCCGACGGACGTGAACAATTCCAGCAGGACAATGCAACACCCCACACGTCAAGAGTTGCTACCGAGTGGCTCCAGGAACACTCTTCTGACTTTAGACACTTCCATTGGTAACCTAAATCACCAGACATGAACATTACTGAGCATATCTGGGATGCCTTGCAACGTGCTGTTCAGAAGATATCTCAACCGCCTCGCACTCCTATGGATTTGTGGACTGCCCTGCAGAATTCATGGTGTGAACTGCCTCCTGCATAGCTTCAGACATTAGTCGAGTCCATGCCACGTCATCTTGAGGCAGTATTGAGTTCATGCAGTGGACCAGGATACTTTATTTTCCTTCCAGAACGACAACTAAAGTGTATGATGAATTAAAAACACTTATACTTCAAGCATACTATTAGTGGGAAATTAACGCTAACTAGTAATAGTAATACATTACTCAAAATTATAACCAACAATCTTATTGTCTTGACATGTCTTGTACGCATAGTGTTTTCTAGTAGTTATCTCTGTTGCACATCTAGAACTTATTACGGGTGGCCAGAAATCTAGGTCCATCTTTCATTGGAAGACTTCAAGTACGGAGGAGTATACTAAATGTTACAGCACTTATGTTATTCAAAACATAACCAAATGCTGTTTATTTTAGTCAGGAAACTACATCTTGAGGCTGTGTAAAAATGTAGTCTGACAATCGGGATCTTTTACTCTTGTCATAACTTTGAAACCTAATATTTGTACGCTCTGATTACGATTATTACTATTCTCTTACTCCAGAAACGCATGTTATAAGAAAGGCACAGAGGAAATATCTCCAAATAGGTGAATAATAATTTCATAACAATATAAAATGCTCCAGTGATTTATTAAAACTCAAGTAACTGTTATATTCAGAATGTTATAGTAATCTTCATATTGTGCTCAATCGACTAGATAAATAAATCGTAAAGAACTACTCATGAATTCACAGAAACACGCCATTCATTTGCTCGTTTGTTCTAATAAAAAGAAAAAAAAAAGAATTGAAAAAGTTAAAATATTAATTTATCGAGCGAGATTAGAAAACGAATTAGAAGTTTTAGAATTCAAGATTTTTTCCACTCGCGCACAACCTTCATATGGTATTGTAAGATAAATGGGACATGCGCAATGTTGTAGTATTTTACCACTCGCGCACAACCTTCATATGGTATTTTAAGATAAATGGGACATACACAATGTTATAGTAATTTACCAGTCGCACACAACCTTAATATCGTATTGCAAGATACATGCGACATACACAATGTTTGAGTATTTTTACCACTCGCGCACAACCTTCATATGATATTGTAAGATAAATGGGATATACGCAATGTTTTAGTATTTTTACCACTCGCGCACAACCTTCACATGTTATTGTAAGATAAATGGGACCTACACAATGTTGTAGTATTTTTACCACTCGCGTACAACCTTTATATGGTGCTGAAAGATAAATGGGACATACCCAATGTTTTAGTTTTTTAAGTAGTGTACCAATAAAGGTTCTGTTCGATTTTTGAAGGTATAGGTCTTTGTGGCGTGGATATCCTAACTGCCACAAAAATAATAATTTTCTGGTTGCAGTGACGAACCAAGTTTCATGTATATGCCTATTGGCATTGTTCATTCTCGAAAAACGAAGCTATATAGGAAATACAGACACGTTATGTGTTTTGAATTAACGTACCTCAGCTCTGATTTTCGTCACAACGGATTGCGTTTCTATCTATTAACTTTACATCTCCAAACAAATTTTACATCGATATACGTAAACTGTTGAAGTTGAATACATTCTTTTAGCAATAGGCCTAAGCAATACAATTCTTTAAACAATTTTTTAGTGTAGCAAAATGCAGCAAATATTAATTGTCTCTCACGAGAGAAAAAATTGGAAAAATTGAAACTCACGAATGAATAGCCCTAGCTAGGTTGATTGAACTAATAACGGCACAGAAATACAAGCACCAAGCACATAACAGAAAATAAAGGGAAAAAGAACAAACTGTCTACAACTTAATAAACAAGGAAAGTTTACGCTCACGTAACTTATAACAAAATTAAGACAATAAGTTTTTTACGAAGGACGAGACTTTTATTTATAGTTCTATTTTGAGGTACAATTTTCTTTAAAGGTGTCTATATTTTTCATTAAAAGTTCCATTTTCGCTTCAAGGAAAGAAAACCCTAAACGCGAAAACATTCTTGGCACGCGCGAAAATATTTATCGTCCCGCATTTTGAGACTGGCGGCAGGGAAATCTCACCCCGCCGTGGGACTGCGTGGGATATTTCCTTGAAAGCCGGTCGCTTTTCGTGAGTGACACCCTCTGATTCGCCGAGGAGAGAAAACCTTTACACCGCCGCTCTTCCCCACGACCCCTCACGACTTATCTTCACCACCCGACACGCGCGGCATTCCAATGTGGCTCGTCTTTCGTCTGTTGCTGGTGACGTAATGCTTAACATTCACACCCCTTCCCTCTATCAACCCTCTCCGCTGGCCGCTATCAATGAACGCTGGGTAAATCCCTCCTCAACCCTTCACACTTCCCG
>NQII01000058.1:697996-731406 GCA_002778355.1 Clitarchus hookeri | reverse complement strand
AGGAAGCAGGAAGCAGGAAGGGATGGAAACGGCGGAAAGGAAAAGAATTGGGCGCCTCGGAAGGGTGGTTGTAGTTGGGTAAGGGGTTGTGGGGGAGGGGTTACTTGCACTTGTGGGACAGTCTCGGGGATTTGTCGCCGCGCTCGACCCTCGCATCAGAGAGACAAGTGTTCGAGACCTGAGGGAGCTGTTGTCGCTCTCCTTAGCCGTCTGGAGGAACTGCAATACCCTGGAACAGACAACGCGGCGGGTGACGGAAACACCAACTACAGGTTAATACATTAAAAACTAATACCGTACATCTTGTGCATTTCTGCGAGAAATCCTGGTCTTGGCGTCACCTTCAGCCAACAGAAGCAGTATACCTGTTGTCTTTAAAATTTAATGCGAATTGTTTCTGTGATAATTAAAATGGACTGAACCTATTATCAAAAAATAAGCCTAGCAACAAAACAAAGGAACGAAAAATACCAAACAAAACCCAGAAAATGAACGACAAGGACCTAGGAACTACGCAATGATCTAGCAGTCAATAAATCATGAAGCAGCGGAAGTCAATAAACAGGACAAGAAAAGCGATGAACAAAAATTACAATTTACTTTATTCTGAAAAATATAATTTCCTAATTTTTTTTTAAAACTTTTATTGCATGTTTTTTGTTTTGTTGTTTTGTTGTTACGCTTGTTTTCGGCAGTGGATACATTCCATTTAAATAAAATTTTTTTTTAACTAATGTATTTAACTGATGTAAAATTTCGGGTACCAACACTACAAACTCTCAGACTTCGACATAACTTTCTTTTCTTTGAAAAAATATTTTTTAAATGGAACGGTGACCAGATTACAATTTACAAATCAGAACCTTAGCCAGTCTCTTGTATGCAAAGGGAAACATGAGTAAAACTGTTAATAAAATTTTCAAACGTAAAAAAATACTCTTGTGAAATACTTACTGTAGCGTAATCTCTTGTTGCTGAGTTATTTGTCGCACTTTTAACTGTATTGTTTGTGTAGCTAATGCCTGGTCGCATTTACACTCATTATGACGCGCTGTCTGTTTTCTCGTCAACTCGCCTCACAAAACTCTCACTGTTGACTATATCAATTTATGATNGCATTATGACGCGCTGTCTGTTTTCTCGTCAACTCGCCTCACAAAACTCTCACTGTTGACTATATCAATTTATGATGTAATAATAAAGACAAAATGTGCTGCATTTATCCTTATTACCTTAAATAGCTTATACCGGAAGTTCCACATGATCCATTCAGTGTTACTTCCAACTTTTCTGTAGCCCTGATATAGTTATAGTTGCATGATATTCCTCCGCCTCGTGCAAACAAAGCTTAACTAGTTCTAGAAAATTACACCAACGGGATAAAACACCGCATTCGTGCGCACTCAGTGTAATAATATTTTTACATAAGATCAATTTCTTACTAGGTATTTCCAACACACCTTTTCCTCCCCGGTTATTATCAAATTAATATAAATGAAATGTTACATTTTGTACAGATAAACTACAAATAAAATTTCCGTTTAACCAAAGTAAGATAATTTTATGACGACGCAAGTATAAAACGTTGTAATACACGGCATATTTAGAAACACGTCTTACCGTAGGTGGGGGTTCAAAGGTTTGATTAAAAAAGTGTGGAGAAACCGCGAATAGACTAAACCTAAGAATGAGTGCGAAACACTTGATGTGAGACACCGTTGTGCCAGACGGTGTTCTGACTCACCACGCACGAGCCTGTTCACTGACTGTCAGCGGCAAGAGGAGCTGAGCTTCCATGATCTTCGTGACGACGGAAGACTGACATCTGGTGCGCGCGCTTCCATCACTTTGACCGCCTTCTGCAAACTGCTCCATAGCTAACAAAATTTCTACCGTCTTCAAATACATCATAAACATGGCAGTCGGCTGGAATAAACCTGCCTGTTCACTGTTATTTTTATTACATCATCTCTTCAAGAGAATAATAAATCGAATGTTAGTGGCTGTTATTTGATCTTTATGAGCGTTACAAAAAAACTGTGAGATTACGATAAATGCATGGCGTGGGCTACGAGAACTTGTACATGATTTGATCTTTAATTTAATGCCTTATTTTTCAGATGAGATTCTCTTTTACTCTGAACTTTTACAAACTCTGTGAATTTCCAGTAAATGGTAATACTGGCTCCAATTTTTCCCACTCATTTATTATTTTTGAATTAACCCTGAATAAAGCTGTGCACTTTAAGAGTTTTTGTAATTAAATCTTGCATTGAGCAATTTANTTATTTTTGAATTAACCCTGAATAAAGCTGTGCACTTTAAGAGTTTTTGTAATTAAATCTTGCATTGAGCAATTTAGTAATCACACGAGTTATTTTGATTGGACTGGCGTTTTCAAATATTAACATTATTTCCAGATATACATTACTCGTAAGTTTAACGGGGTCTTCGTGAAGTATGAAAAGTATTGTTCNCTCGTAAGTTTAACGGGGTCTTCGTGAAGTATGAAAAGTATTGTTCAGTCACATATTATTTGCTTTTTTTTTCTATTATAAAAACACATTTGAGACGGAAAGAGAAAATAAAAACCACCATTCGGAGGTGGAAAAATTTAAAATGCTTTTCGTAAGCAGACGCCACTCAAACACATTGCAAAGTTTTTTAAATGACAGCTATACGACTCGAGTCGTGCTATGTGCTTGTGAGACTGAGCAGACGGGGGGCACTTAAGGCCTGTCAGCTGTAACGGGTTGACGTGCATTCTGAAATGTGAGCAGGAATGCATTACGAGCCGTTAACTCTCTCTCTTTCTCTCTCTCTCTCTCTCTCTGTCTCTCCTCTCTCCGTGTGAGAGTACCAGATCTCGCGGCCTGCAGGCGCGCTTTGCGACACAAAAACACGGGCTTAGCGAATCTCGCCTTCGGATTGGATAGAAAGGCTGCCAACTTAACTACTGTAATTACCTAGACACCCTGCGCAAACAGGAAATTGTGAAATATATTTCCACAGGGCCGAATACCTTAATGAAACCATCATTAATGTATCGTCGCAGCCACGCTGTTCTTGTCAACTATTGCCAACCATTCTTGTAAACTATTTAAGCCTGTTCAAGACATTGCACTTCTTTTTCTGGATTTTGAGCATATTACATTGTTTTGTGCCATAACACAGACGATAACTTGTTAAAAATACAAATTTATTTAAAAATAACATTTATTGAAATTTCAGTGNGTATCGTCGCAGCCACGCTGTTCTTGTCAACTATTGCCAACCATTCTTGTAAACTATTTAAGCCTGTTCAAGACATTGCACTTCTTTTTCTGGATTTTGAGCATATTACATTGTTTTGTGCCATAACACAGACGATAACTTGTTAAAAATACAAATTTATTTGAAAATAACATTTATTGAAATCTCAGTGTATATATGAAAATTTTAACGTAAATCTTAATTCGTTCAAATTTGGAGAAGTTATTTAATATAAAGTTTGATTAGAGTNATATATGAAAATTTTAACGTAAATCTTAATTCGTTCAAATTTGGAGAAGTTATTTAATATAAAGTTTGATTAGAGTGTTCAGTGTTTGTTTAGTCTCAGAAGCGGCGTGTTGCAATTTCGTCGTAACGCGACTCTCGGCATACTCGCGGTAACAGTTTTACTCGAGTTTGTATTTTAAAATTTCTCTCAAAAGTTAAAATCTACACACGAGAGAATGGTACAATAAATGTCCGATAAATATTCTCCTTGCCATTATAACACGAAACACTTTTTTTGTTGGCTGATGCATAATGGGTTAATTTTTTTCTGTTTTGAAATCCTATAATTCTTTAATTTTTTTTTTGTTAAAGTCACTTTCTTTTATTGTGATACTTTCTTTTCCGATTACTATTTCCTATCGCAATGAAATAAATAATTAAATATGCTTAAAATGTACAACATTATCGCAGCACCTTGAACGCCCTCGAAGAAGTCTACTATACACAGAGTTTTCTGAAAATGTCCCGGGCACTACACATTCCTTCAGCGTAATATCTTGCACAGTGACGAGATGTGTGTATTGTAAGAAGCCGGTGGTGTGTCGGGCAACTCCATCTCACGTGGAGGCTATTGTGTATGACGTACTGCATGGTGAAAGTGTATGACGTGCCGAGCGTTTGTCATCTGTCACCTGGCGTTCCAGAAGGCCGGGGATCGCCTCCTCCTGTCACCAAACCCCTGGACACTGACCTGGGTCATCTCGAGCATGCGTGTGTACTGACTTACCCAGTTATGTCTGCGGTGCATGCTGAGTGTCCCGCTAGGTTCGCACTATATTATTTTACTTTTCACTAACGACACTTCAGTACGTTGCTTTTTGGAACATACAGAATAATAACTTAAAACAAGTGTTAAACAAACATACGTGATCCTTACAGTAGGCTGGCAACATGAACTGTAAGTCACGAGTAAAATGNTAAAACAAGTGTTAAACAAACATACGTGATCCTTACAGTAGGCTGGCAACATGAACTGTAAGTCACGAGTAAAATGAAATATGTTACATTTTAGGGAACATTTCGCTGACGCGTTAAGTCGTCATTGTTTGCTTAAGGAGCCATTAAAATTTGGAATGTGCGAAACTAGTTATTTTCGAAGATTATAACTTAACAAGAGTAGGGAAACGTACGTTTCACTGAAAAAGTTCCATTGTTCGATTTTCTTGTTATACTCGTACATATTTGAGTTGTCCATTTCCAAAGGGATCCTTGTCCGTGTACTTTGATTTTCGGGAAATAACGAAAAATGTATTTCTTAATGCTGCTGTATGACTTTTGTCATTCCATAGCAAAGGATAGGAAGAAACCAACAGTACCATTATTGGAAAATTTGTGAATAAGGTTAGCCTTGGAAATTGACTGCTCATTTACTTGCTATATTGTTCTTTTATATTTAACTGAAAAGTAGAAATGAGAAATTTTGTTTATACTCATTACATATTCTTACTGCCTGTAGTAAAAACACAAAAAACTTGCCTTTCATGAATAAACTACAGCCGAATTACTGACAATAACTGATAAAATTTCCAAATTTTTCAATAAATTTTATAACTATATTCAAATACGAATATTGTATGTAAAATTAAATTATGTTGTTAAGTATACATAGTTCAGTCACAACAAGGACTTCACAAGAAATACTTAGTTGAGGCAGATTAGAAGCTACCTAAAGAACACGGACAAGTATTACCAAGTATAAACTACCGATGATCTATGCAATCCCTCAGTAGCTGAAAATCATCGCTGAGTTCTATGGCAGCCACGAAGTAATCAATCAGAATTACCGTAAAAAAAAAAATACGTTCCCAAAAGTAGAAATTTTCTGATTATGGAAGCGTGCTTATTAAGTTTGTAGAAAATCGCGCTTTGTGTAGCTTAAGTATTCTAAGGAAATAACCATTTATTAATTTTAATAATTAAAATATTTATTTTACATAATAACGCTGGAAAGAGTGGCTGATGACCCTCGATACACTCTACATCTTCATTGCAATAACAAAGTTATCGGCTGTCAGTTGTTGGGAATAGTAAGCTATGCGAGAACTCATTATACGTACGCGGAAACTAACATATAATCAGGTATGTTAAAAATCTTGATGCTTTAAGAATTAAATCAAAGTAATTTTTAATTTTATAGTAGGGTAGCAAACCAGGAAAAAATCGAATGGATATTAGTTTGCTTTCGTAAAAATTAAATATTTTTATACAGCTGGTGAAAGAAATTTGCGAAAAGGTTTTTAATTTGCCGATAAAGAATTTTCTGCAAAAAAAATAAATCAGCAATTGTGTATACGANAAATTTGCGAAAAGGTTTTTAATTTGCCGATAAAGAATTTTCTGCAAAAAAAATAAATCAGCAATTGTGTATACGAAATTGTGTGAAACACAACTTATTTTGGCAATTAAATGTTTTATGATATTTTAATCATATACGAACAAATATTTTGCTTCTTCAAACAAAATTTTCTCTAACGGTAGGCATACATACCCCATATTATTTATTAGTTTCCACATTTATATCAGAGATAGTGGGAGTCCTCAAATTAAAAAATTAATAATCTCTTAAATTTAGAGAAACACTAAGCACTAATACTTGTAAACATCAGGCTTCCGTTTTCATGGTTTTCTTATTTCTGTTCTTTTTAATTTCATGTTTATTTGTTTTCGATAGTATCGCAATTATTAAATATGTTACGCTAAACATTTCAAAATCTAATATGCCTCAAAAAAATTTAATTTAAAAAAAAANATCGCAATTATTAAATATGTTACGCTAAACATTTCAAAATCTAATATGCCTCAAAAAAATTTAATTTAAAAAAAAATGTAATAGAAAAGTTTAACAAATTTTGCCAATGGTCATGAATTCNAAATTTAATTTAAAAAAAAAAATGTAATAGAAAAGTTTAACAAATTTTGCCAATGGTCATGAATTTGACTTATCTATATATTATTGAGCTACAAAAAAACTATAAACATTTAAGCTAATTAGCAGTGAAGGACGCCAAATGTTGGCTTTTTGCATATATTGCGTTCTCCAATACAATGTGCTCATTTCAGGTTTTAACATGTAGAACGTGTACAGCTTAAAACATTATAATTTAAGATAGAATATAAATACAATTTCAATTTAATTAAAAAATAAGGTACTTTAATGTTAACGCGTATATAAAACGCTTGTAATACGTGAGGTATTTATGAAACAACCAAACACATTATGCATAGGGTGATTTTTCAAAGGTTTGATTAAAAAGATTGAAGAAACCTCGAATAGACTATAGTCATTGTCAAGTTAGGTACAAGTTTATTCCAATATTAGTTTGTTTCTGTGAGTCCCACGAGGGTGCAGAGCCACAGTAAGGAATTTCTGTCTGCCTCCATCTTGGATAATATTTTTCACGTCTTCCAATGGATTGCATTCTTGCTTTAACCCATTCTCTACTTACTTCATCTATGTAATGTTCGCTCTGCAAGTTACCCTTTTAACTGTGGCATTTAGTCTGATGGATTTTTATGGATTATTCTAAGGCCAATCAGATATAGCGTTTTCTTTGCCACCATTCCTTCAACCTTTCTTTGCTGGTATCTAGCCAATGCTTGTTGAAGATAATTTTTAGGCAGTGGTTAATAACAATTTATCAACATTTTCCAGTTCTTGTGAGCTTTCACGTTTGACAACGTTAGAGCAGAGCAGGTATTATATTCCTATCAAAAACTTTTAACTTTGCTTACTTTATTTTTTTTGAGATCTCCGTATGAACTTAAGTCATATCCTTTGCTGAACGTTTTGATGTGACCCTGATTTAAGTCTACTAACAATATACATTCTAGAAACTGCTTCATAGCTCTGTCCATAAGTGCTAGATCATCTGTATTATTTAGAATTATTAACGTATTCCTTGTTTTGCTATCATTAATTTCCAATCCAACCTTCTTATTTTCTGTTAAGTCTTCAAGATTTCTTATCGGTTGTATTATATCTTCAAGTACTATTACGAAATTATTTAGTACTATTACTGTGGAGTTCATAATTCTAGTTTTATTAAGTCATTTTCTGTGAACGCTTATTTTTTCTAAATTTCTTGACAGCAAATTAATTTGTACTCGTAGCCCGAAAGGCAAAATTCCTCAATAGCTAATTGCCACACATATAATTAAGCAGTAACGTTTACTCGATAAAATACAGGGCAGTTGAAAACTGCTACTCTTGTGAACACGGGACATGTTTACAAACTATTTCAAAGAAAATTCACAAATATTATTCTTTTACGTGGGGAAATGTTTTTATTTTAGAATCACGCGAAGGGAAAGTTGTTGCAGATGTTCCATTGTTGTTCGTCTTCCTGTACATGTTGAACACGTTAAAGAAAATAACACTTTTCCACGATTGCAATTTGTTTAACCTTCTAATCCACTAAAAATTGGATAACTTAATAGTGTATTAAGTGACTCAGATTTGCTTGCTTTATTTTTGCAACAGTTATGAATTTTATTTGTGACAACAGAAAAAATGAAATAATGATTTTGACAGGCAATCACTAAAACAAAAAAGAGGCAGTAAATACATTTTTAGTTTTACGAAAAGTTCTATTTATAACGGCATCTACAAAATAAAAAAGTATGCGATAAAAGCTTTCAATAATGAATTTTTTTCTTTTCAGCCACCTTTTGTATTTACTTCATTGGTATTATATGTTAATATCTATGCAATGCAGTGAAAATTGAATACGGCACCGACATTGCACAAACGAACTATTCTGTAGGCTATACAGGTATCATACATTTTTATTGAAATTTTTATTTAGCAGGCAAATTGCCTTTTATTAATTACAGCAACTAAACGTATAGCGCACAAGAAATTGTTTGGCACTTATTAAATAACGTCTAATTGACAAAATTCTGTGGATAATTTGGTGGGATTAGGTATATATGTTTTAATCCTCGGCTCACCTGAATTCCGGTCGGACGCATTCAGGGCTTGCACACGCTGCACCTCCCTTTGTCTCGTGAACAGACTGTCCGCGACAAGACGTTAGCTGCGAATTGCAATATCCTGCGTGGGTAGGCAGCCAATTCAGCTTGTCCGCCGGGCGGGCCGCATACGACACTAGGCGCTGCCTTAAATCTTTCTCCCCTTCATCCTCTGCCATTACGCAGTTCACAACCGCCGTGGAGCGACTGGAGGAGAGAGTTCGCCAACAAAGAACATCCCAGCGTGTTCTTGTTTATTCTGCGCCGGTTAAGAAGGAAATAAGAAAAATACTTACAAACCTCCTGCTTTCTTCCGGCCTACAAACTTTCCGCAAAAGTTATAGTTATTTTTTTTTGTCTTTCTCAATCCATGGCGTTTATGTTCCACAAGTTTGTGGAATTATCTTCTGGGAAACTCTTTTATGGCGAGTTTATCTTAAACACGCCTCTAAATCCCAAAATTATTTTAAAGCTCTCTATAGTACGTCTAATCTTAATCGTGCAAGTTCAACAAACATAAGTATCATGTTCTATAAAATATGCATGAGTGAGATGGAGTTTTGTATTTTAAGTTTTCATTCGCCTAACAGAGCTTTTGAGATTTTGGTTTATTAATATGTAGATGAGAACATTTTTTTTTCTGCAGACATGAAGGTGTTTCCTTTCGACAAAATTATTTTGGGCGACTCGCATATAAACAGTTGATGGGGCTGTCGATTATGGCTGTAATATTATGTTCTTCGTGTGTCAGCTTGTGAGGCGATTATTAATCGAATATTCACTAATAATATTATTTTAGTAATCTCTACGGAAGTTATTAGTTGCTCTCAGGACTTTTTCATAATTTGGTATTTCTGTCCTCGCCCTTTTCATTACAACAATTTTTACTTTATTCTGTTTCCGTTTGACTGAATTCATAATTTAAAATTTCGCAAGAAGTATTTTTTCTACAAGTGATTGTCCTTGCTAATAAGAATTTTGTTTCTCATGTTTCGTGTTTCCTTTTATACCCATCGATCGTATTGGCTGAATTATTTTTTGTGAAAGGTGAAAGTAACTGGCAGCCAAAGAAATTCTGCGCATTATTTAAATTCATGGCAGAACTATAGGAGGTGCAAGATGTTTTGACTTGTAGATGAAGGCATTTTAACTAAGAACATAAAGCCTATATAATTTAGATTTTCAATGACTCTTGCCTCTAACGTAAACAATTCGACTCAAGCAACACATCATAACTAACAAGGCTGCAAAACAAGTGGTGTACAAACTGAATTACATTACAAAAATTAAAAACTCTGCTTAATTAATTATATTACGAAACACTCAAGTATTAGAAAGATCTTTCAGATGAAGTNTACAAAAATTAAAAACTCTGCTTAATTAATTATATTACGAAACACTCAAGTATTAGAAAGATCTTTCAGATGAAGTAAGTAAAATATGTAAATTACAGAAAAATATGGCATGCCATTTACAACTAACTTCTTTTAAAAAATTGCAACTAATTTCCTTTTATTGTGAAAGCAATTCAAATACATTGCCCAACGACTAATTTGGAGTTTAANTAAAAAATTGCAACTAATTTCCTTTTATTGTGAAAGCAATTCAAATACATTGCCCAACGACTAATTTGGAGTTTAAAAGTTCTTAGGACTTTTAACTTGCGGATTTAAGAAAAATGAACAATTTAGTTGAGAAAATTATACCTCAAGTTTAGAGGTAGAGAGAGATACGTTTGTTTTTCATCAGAGGCAAGTAAGTAATTATGACGTTGAAACGAAGCCTAGAAGTGCTTGCAATAGTTAAATAATTAATTTTTTTCGTTTATGAGAAGAAAAACATTTAAAATGCCATTGCTGTGAAAGTCTTGCACTCATAGCTGTTGCTTACAAAAAAAAGTTTTAATATGAAGGAACCTGTCAGTGATCAGGCATCTGAAATCGTGGATTATTATCTATTACTAAACTATTGCGAAAAGTTAAAATATTTATAAGAAATGTTATTAATTAGTTGATAAAACCTGCTATAATCTGGAGACTCTTTCGTCAACAATTAAATTTTTTTTAGCTTCAATTGCTTTATATGTGTGGTGGAATGTTAACGTATACCTATTAAAAAAGTGATATAAAAGTTGAAGTGTTTTTTTTCTGGAGGAATGGAAACCAGTTTTGCTAAAAATATTTCTTCTGTTTATTTTCAGCAGAACGTGCTCCTGATCAATGCCTGAGCGAGTATGCAAATCACGTCGTTCTAAAATTTCAAAACGTACCTGCTGAAGCCTGATAGCAAACAAGTTTTACGTAATTCTACGTCAGGTTTTATAAATATTTCAGTAGACAAATGTAAGTCGTCGCACAGTTTGCACGACCGTACGCGACGCGGAAATAAAGTTTGTGTTAANATATTTCAGTAGACAAATGTAAGTCGTCGCACAGTTTGCACGACCGTACGCGACGCGGAAATAAAGTTTGTGTTAAAAAATTTTCAAAGATAAAAGGATAGATTGAACCGGTTTAAAAGAAGATGCGTAGATCAAACTTCGGGAAAATACCTAATAAACATAATGCATGTAATTAACAAATCAACGCAGATGTTTGCGGATTCATACTTTACAATAACTTACTAATGCGAAGTGCCAGGTAGTGTTTAAGCTCAACTCCTCATTGGTAGATGCAATTCTTGAAAAATTAATATCACTAGAAAGGAAAGCTTGTCTAGATTTGACAAAAGCAAATATAGTACGGCACTAGAGAAACGTTATTCTCAAAGATAAAGGGAAGGATTTGGTAATGACTTTTATCATCGTTTTTCTGCACAAAGGTATTTCTCTAAGCCGTATGTACCTCAGCAAAACGTAGCTTCGGAGAGAGAAGACAGAACTTTCCATGCTTCAATAAGGAAATTTCCCAGAGATCCTTCTGTCTGATGCAGTGAATACCGTTGCTTACGTCACGAATATTATGAGGCATATATTAACTACAACGAGCCCACATAAATATTGTAGAACACTGAGTGATATGGTGCGATTGTAGCGCATAGAATTCTCATTCGANATATTTCAGTAGACAAATGTAAGTCGTCGCACAGTTTGCACGACCGTACGCGACGCGGAAATAAAGTTTGTGTTAACAAATTTTCAAAGATAAAAGGATAGATTGAACCGGTTTAAAAGAAGATGCGTAGATCAAACTTCGGGAAAATACCTAATAAACATAATGCATGTAATTAACAAATCAACGCAGATATTTGCGGATTCATACTTTACAATAACTTACTAATGCGATGTGCCAGGTAGTGTTTAAGCTCAACTCCTCATTGGTAGATGCAATTCTTGAAAAATTAATATCACTAGAAAGGAAAGCTTGTCTAGATTTGACAAAAGCAAATATAGTACGGCACTAGAGAAACGTTATTCTCAAAGATAAAGGGAAGGATTTCGTAATGACTTTTATCATAGTTTTTCTGCACAAAGGTATTTCTCTAAGCCGTATGTACCTCAGCAAAACGTAGCTTCGGAGAGAGAAGATAGAACTTTCCATGCTTCAATAAGGAAATTTCCCAGAGATCCTTCTGTCTGATGCAGTGAATACCGTTGCTTACGTCACGAATATTATGAGGCATATATTAATTACAACGAGCCCACATAAATATTGTAGAACACTGAGTGATATGGTGCGATTGTAGCGCATAGAATTCTCATTCGAGAGGCTCCGGGTTCGGTTCCGAGCCCAGCCATGACATACTGACTTAGATTTATTCGTGGTTTTCCGACGTGACTCCAGGAAAATGCCGGAGTGGTTCCTTAATAAAGGCGATGGCCGACAACGTCCCCGGTCCTCGAACACACTGGCTCCTTCTCTAACGTCCCTGCTGTCAACGAGAAGTCAAGCCATGTACAAACGATCCCTGAGAATGAGTTCTTTGTGCATCAAGAAAATACAAATATAACTACTAAATTAAAAATTACTGCGGATATAACACCTTTTGCAGTTTACAGATATAGATCACCACAGATAACCCAGAGACTTAAAAACGCACATTTATAACAAGCCAAGATTAGCACTTGTCAACAGATATGTGAAACATGAAAAATAGTTTCACACGTAATTAAGTCAATTTTTTTTTTACATTTGAACGAGATGAAAACCACAGGGTGGAAAACAAAACGAACAAACAACGAAGACAGCATACGCAGATCAACGCAAAAAATTCCTGGACTACACAACACATACGCCACCGAGGCGAAAAACACGTGTATATATGAGCAAAACTGGACGAAATATCAAAGACGGCACAGGGTACAGGGTCGCTTTTCGCAAAACAGTAGCGACGTTTATGGAAAAGACGTCCTGCATTTTGTTAATAAAGAAAATCACACTTTGTAAGTTACAGTTTGATTTATTTTCCATACTGTAAACTCTGTGGTGACACATAATGACAAAGGAAAATGATGTCATGAAATCTCAAATGACAAATTAGCAGATGAAATTAACTTCAGCAAAGCATTTAACTAATTGCTACACCTGGCTGAAGTTTTTAGACAAGGTATAAATTTTCCTTTCACTTTTATGTCGCAAAATATGTATCAACACTCCAGGCATTAAAATAGGAACTGATGACTGGGGTATAAATTATAATGGTAGGAAGAATAAAATATTAGAGATTTCCATTATTGCTGAATGTGCAGGAGATGTTTAATCAAGCACAAGTATCGTTGACGTGGTGTAGAGCGGATCTGCTAAAGCCTACACACTTGCCAGCGAGCAGCACAGCCAATAGCAGGCCACTCGCAGCCCGCAGTAGCCATTCGGACGCAAGGCCCTTCCAGGCTAAGGAAATAATCTGGATGACATGACTGTTAATAGAGATGGAGGGCAACATAAATACACCTCTTCTACTTATAATACACCCAGAATTCAGCGTTTGATGCAGCAATGTGAATACCACTATCGATCGGAAAACATCGGCGTGCGAAGCAAGTTCTTAAGGGAAAAAACCACATTTAAATTTAATGTACCGTTTATCATCGATCGAGTAAAAATCAAAATGTAAACATACTAGTCATGATTCTGTATGAAGTTAAATTTTTAAATATTTGTCAGAGTATAAGCTTGAGTTCAAAGAGGAACAGGTCACCAGGTCTTCCGGTGTGCGATTTCTTCTTATGGGGTCACCTCAAGGGCGGCGTGTATCGCAGTAGAGCACGAACTTGTCAACAATTGATGGACAACATAAGATATGAAATGCGCACTGGATACTGGCAAGGAGGTTCTAGGACATGGCGCAGAGAGCAGAGCAGTGTGCAGCACGTGCAGTTGCTCACTTGCTGGAAAACGTTTTCCACAATCGAACAATTACGGACAAATGTCGGTTGTCACCGATTGATATTTTATTGAAATAAACATTGTATTGGTTGTGGTCTATAAGTTGCTATGATACATTCAAACATTGTATTGATGGTCTGTAAGTCGTTGTGATACATTCAAACATTGTATTGATGGTCTGTAAGTTGTTATGATACATTCAAACATTATATTGTTGGTTTGTAAGTTGTTGTGCCACATTCAAACATTGCATTGATGAACTGTAAGTTGTTATGATACATTCAAACATTGTATTGGTGGTCTGTAAGTTGTTATGATACATTCAAACATTATACTGATGGTTTGTAAGTTGTTACGATACATTCAAACATTGTATTGATGTACTGTAAGTTGTTATGATACATTCAAACATTATATTGTTTGTCTGTAAGTTGTTGTGATACATTCAAACATTGTATTGATGGTCTGTAAGTCGTTGTGATACATTCAAACATTGTATTGATGGTCTGTAAGTCGTTGTGATACATTCAAACATTGTATTGATGGTCTGTAAGTGGTTATGATACATTCAAACATTACATTGGTGGTTTGTAAGTTGTTATGATACATTCAAACATTGCATTGTTGGTCTGTAAGTCGTTGTGATACATTCAAACATTGTATTGATGGTCTGTAAGTCGTTGTGATACATTCAAACATTGTATTGATGGTCTGTAAGTCGTTGTGATACATTCAAACATTGTATTGATGGTCTGTAAGTCGTTGTGATACATTCAAACATTGTATTGATGGTCTGTAAGTCGTTGTGATACATTCAAACATTGTATTGATGGTCTGTAAGTCGTTGTGATACATTCAAACATTGTATTGATGGTCTGTAAGTCGTTGTGATACATTCAAACATTGTATTGATGGTCTGTAAGTCGTTGTGATACATTCAAACATTGTATTGATGGTCTGTAAGTGGTTATGATACATTCAAACATTACATTGGTGGTTTGTAAGTTGTTATGATACATTCAAACATTGCATTGTTGGTCTGTAAGTCGTTGTGATACATTCAAACATTGTATTGATGGTCTGTAAGTTGTTATGATACATTCCAATCAGTTCCCTACTTTTGGCGCATTCCGTATAAGGTATTAAAAGAAATAACTATTTTAAGTAATCTTAGGAAATTCTTTCACTATTGCCGTTTTCTTGACCACAAAGTTTAGTCATGTCCTTCTTCAGTCAAACAAAATATTCGCACACTGTTTCTATAAATTTTACTAAAAAAAGTGCCTTAGATTTGTCTACTAGTAAAAAACGATGGCGTTAAAAAATATGAATAAAGATTCGTACGCATTCATTTCTAGATCTTGCTTGGCATTTAACAGAAGAAAAAAAAAGTGTTTCAAATTACTGCTTCAGTTCACGTAAGCAGTTCCAGCGAGTCCGTGCAACGAGAATTATATAGGCAACGTTGTAATCGGAGTGTGCTTATTTTAAAGTGGCGTGCCTTAATGACGTCACACGGTTCACGCCAATTTTAACTCTCCTCTGGCTTTGTCACGCTCCACGCTTTGCAGCCAGCGACCTTACCTTAAAATAACACCGCGTTTATGTAACAACCACCCCTTTACTCGTAACTCCGTAGAAGTTGAGAGAGAGAGAGAGAGAGAGAGAGAGACGTCTGCCCTTCCCCCTCTGCTATAGTTTGAACTTAGTGCTGCACGACTTGGAAAGTTACTGGATACAGTAGCAAAGAACTGCCGATGTATGCTGAAACAACTCATAACAACATCCAACTTGGTTAGGCAAATTATATTTTAATCATGATACAAGTATGGGAATTTGTTCAGTTTTGTAAACATTGGGGATGACTATACTGGTAAAAACACTGGATGTAACTAAAGTAATATCCTTAATTATTAAGAAACCACTATTTTAAAGTTATTTTACGAGTTTTATTGGTCAAGAATCTGCCTGAGACTTCTAAAAAAATGCGCATACAAGAAATAAAAAATAACATTATTTGCAGTGTCGATCAGATATTCTTGCGTAATAAACTTAGCTAAATAGTTTGAAAAGTGTTTAGGCATATTAAAAATACAAGTGAGCGTATTTTAGAATATTAGGTATAATTTTTTTGAAGGTTGCTTTCGGTATTTAAAGTAAAGGTAGCATTCATCGCTCATCGGATTGTGTACTAACGGTAAACCTGTAGGCCTACATACATTCACCAGGGACTTGAAAACTGGAAACGGCGACTGAAAGTTATTGTTATGAATGTCAAGTGATAGAACAGAAAATCCACCATGCAGTCAGAATTTTGGAATGCAGCATTTGGTCGAAAAGCCATTTGGCAGAATCGAATGGATCGTTCCGTTTCAATAATTAGTTGGAATATTTTCTACTGATTAGACATTAGGAAATTTACCTGCACGAAGTATTACCCACACCAATGCCCAAGTTACAAGACTACACAGCGTACACTTCTAGCAGCCGCCATGCATCCTCCTGTTGTGGCGGGTGAAAACTGTGGACAAGTCACTTGCTCTGGCACTTTCGGCAACACAGTTGTTTGGCAGAACAATCATTTGGTAAGCTATTCCGCAGCAAGTGACCACGACATTTTTCGAAAACCCTGGTAGAAATTGAGTGACGGATTGCAAGCACGAGAAAAAACAGCAATAATAAGTATAGGTCTAAATAGCGCGTGTCTTCATAGAAATATCACTGACCTGGTCTGCAGTTCGAGTAGCTTCGCTAGATATTTCTGAATATTCATTGCAGAACTATTATTACTGTCATCAACAGTTTCCTGTTCATAACAGGACATTATGATCACCACTTCCTTCTAGATCCTGGATATTTGTTTGCTAAATATTTTTGTGTTGCCAGGGTATGTTTTCCTATCATTTAGGGATATGCACATTCTCTGTGTCGTCATGTTTAGCTGGAAGATTGCATGCGAGGTTAGACATTAGTCTTAGCAAACCACTTCTGTGTGTGAGAATACATTGTAATTTTAGGCTGGCTGATAAAGTTTATTAAACAAATAAAATAAACTAACGTTGTGTATTTTTGTGAGTGAAATTTCGTTGAAGATATGTGATGTATACGATGTGTCTAGCGTGAATTCAACCATTGACACTTTTGTTATAAGTTAGAACTCCTACCACTATATCACTGAAGTACTCTTATACACACTCAGGAGTTTANAAAAAAAAAAAAAAAAAAAAAAAAAAAACACAATGACTCAAAATTCACGCTTGCGGCGTCAACCTATATAAACCGGGATAAAAATTTAGATAAAAGTATTATTTTCAGGATTTCGCCCGTTAGTTGTTCAATGAGTCACTCTTCCCAGAGAAAACGACGTGCAAAAAATTCTGTTTTCCTGTTAAACGCATCTGTTGTATGCAGCGAAGCTTGAGGATTCTTCAAACAGGACTGCTGAGTAGGTTAACAATAACTGATACAATATATCTAAAGTTAACTCACACAGTCTCCTTTAATTTTAAATTTATTTACATAAATATATTCACTTCAGTTTCTACTGAGAAGAATGTTTAAAATACGCATGCGGGACAAAAACGCACTGCATCTTGACTGACAGCAACAAACAATCAATATCTAACACTTGGATACTGAATACATGGCAAACAATAGGGCGAATCATTTCTTCCTTGGCCAGAGCGCAAAGCCTTGCCGTTTGCATGAAGTGCTGTAAGATAACTGCTAAAACTTTTAGAAACTTCGCCTATACCCCAAACACAAGCCTAGCTGCACATTGGAAAGGCGCGTTCAGATAGGCCGTCAAAATTTTGACCTTACCACTCTATAACATCTATGTTATGATAGCGTGAACAGGCCGTAATTCGACTGCCAGTCTGAACGCGTCATTACAACATAGAGAGAGGTGGACGATAAGGCGAGCGAGTAAATAATAGAATATTTAAAGACGGAAGTTGTATAATATCATTTGCATGGGTGAATTGATTGAGTGTTCCTTATCGGTGTAGAATATGAATTCTTGAGCTGTGTTAGAATTCACTATCACATACACACGTTCACTTTCTCTTGAACCCTTTATTATCCACAGTTTCTGTTTCCCACATACTTAGTTCTTCGTGGCTAAGTGCGTAGCCGTTAATTAGAAAAACGTTTTCGTTTTGCTGTATTATAGTTAAAGCCTCAATAATACTCCTGGAAAGGATTCTTATTATTTGAAACATTTAACATAGAACAACTACGCGAATTGCTGCTATGTTGACATATTTGTTTACAAACAGAGTTAACAAGCAAGCAGTTTTAATATCTGAATAATAGAAAGAGAAGTAAAGAAACACGGTTACACTAAAGACTGATCTCGTAGATCTGAATACGTTACGGCAGCCACGTTTAATCACATTCAATTAAATGGTTATCCACGTAAGCATGTTAGCATCGTTACACTTCTGAAACTGAATGCAATTAAAAGGAAACCTTTACCTCGAATACACGCACCTGTAATTATTTACAAACGTTTCCAACATGTATTATTGCTATGTTTTTTTTTTTAAATTTTTGTACAACTAATGTTAATTTGTTTGAAACTGTATAAAGTAGATCGCCCCTTGTCCTGGCTTTCTATTTATTTCAACGAATGAAGAAAATTCCATCATTGCAGCCATTTTCGCTCTTCAACTTAATACTCCTAGTAAATAATGGCGTGTGGGGAGTGCACCCAGGGCAAGGCAACACCCTCCGAGTGACGGTCTTCCCAGCTGGGACCCGTAGGTGACCGTCATCCCCAAGCATGACAGAAGTGAAGCCCTAGAATGGAGCGGCGCTGGAATGCAAGGGCGGGGGAAGCGGGAGTGCCCCGAGAAAGCCCGCCGGCAAGCGGCATCGTCCAGCACAATTCCCACATGCGAAAACCCGGGAGTTAACCCGCCGGGGATCGAACACGGATCACCGTGGTGGGAGGCGAGCGCCCTGGCCACTACGTCACCGCTGCCACCAATATTCCTAGTACACTCGTTCGCGTCTCTCGCGCTGCAGAAGAGTTACAACCTTGGTCTGTGCTGTACAGGCACAAGCACCAATACAGACACCGGCTGTCCCTGGGAAATGCCATTGGTCGCTGCTGACTCACCAACTATCTTATAATTGGTTGCTTCTTGGTCAGTGGAAATGCTGAAACTGTTTCTGTTTGTTCTAAAGTGTCAGTTGTTGTAAGAGATACGTAAGTACTATTCATGTCAGTAATTTATTATTTCGAACCTCCGGATACTAAATATTTATTTGTACGTTAATAGGGCTTAACAACGGTTTATCTATTTCATATCAGCCAGTTCGAGAGCAACACAGAAGAAAAATCGTTCTGACGTAGTTACACGTGCAGTTTACTCTGCACAAGAAGTGACTGCAATAGTAACAAGTTCGGGGCCAATGTAACAGTGTGCAGAGCTGAAACTCTCTGGAGCGAAGTACTTGTGTGTCTGTGTGGCCCGGAGGTCAAGGGCACAATGCGCGTGCCTTAGTAGAAATAGACCCTAATTGGTTTCGATTCAGACAGCGGCACACTGACGTCACGACTTAGAGCACTTTCGAAGTGAGTGAGTGAAGAGACTGTGGGTGGCTCCTGACATCGAGGTGTGGAGCGAGGTGAGCGTGGAGCAACGCAAGGGCGGGGGAAACGGGAGATCCCCGAGAAAACCCGCCGACCAGAAACATCGTCTGGCACGATTCCCATATGCGAAAATCCGGGAGTAACCCCGCTGGGAAGCGAACCTGTTTCGCCCAGTTGAGAGACGAGTAGTCTGACCACTAGAGTTAATTATTATTTTCTAAGGGAAAATGAATATGTTTTGAAAAGTGGGTGAAAAATATAAAAATTTTAATTAGTTCCTAAACGAGGTGGCGAGGAAAAGGAATCACTGAATGAAAATATACAACCTTACAAGATTTATTTCTAATTTTATTAAATAGTAAAAAATATTATTTATGATAAATTTTCCAGATTATGGCGCAGTTTTGTTTAGCTTATTAGCTTTGCTTGGAGTCTGGTATTCAAGAAGTATGAGGTCTTTGTTAATACTGCAGATCAGGTTTTACTTTCGTTGACTAACTTTAAAGCCTTAATTAAACCCGAATTACGTCAAAAACAACAGATTAAAAAAATAATGTAAAAAATCGTATTCNTAACTTTAAAGCCTTAATTAAACCCGAATTACGTCAAAAACAACAGATTAAAAAAATAATGTAAAAAATCGTATTCTTCCCTTTATGACTTAATTTAATACCATTTTTCGATAGTAAAAACCTAAGCTATCAAATTGATTTACACTAAATATCGTTATAACTACTTCCACAAAACACATTTTTGAAATATGTGTGAAATATATTTGGACATCCTACGTTGTCGGGTTGATGAGACTTTACAACAAAGGGTTGCAATTATGTTTGTCCGAATTAATGGTGCCGTAAATAAGTGCCTTGTTGTTTGAAATAGCGGGCTGTAATCTTTTTCAAGTTGGTCTAAAATACTGATAAAAAATTCAAATAAATAAACTCAGGGGGAGTTATTTTAAAATGGCGTCTCAGTGGAACACGTGGTTAAATGGGGCTTCGTGATTCGGCTTTAGTGTATTGTCTTATTTTATTGCTAGCTTGAATTTTATTTTGCTGGGTATTCTACCATCCCCGCTTATATCCCGGAAAGATAACTGCGAGGCAGCTTACACGAGAAGCTAACTTAACTCAGTCTGAAAACGACTCGCATTCGTAACCTCGAGTGTTTCCAAGGCGCCACTATGACGCCTGTTTACTTTATGTTCATCTGTTCCCTACGTCCGTGTTCTTACATCCTGCAGCGCCAGGGAGGTTTCTTATATTTTTATTTTTTACCGCCGAGTAGATTAGCACTGGCGGGAACGTTTCAAACCTTTATCTTGAATTACTTCAGACGGCCACGCCCCCTTCCCCTCACGGCGCAGACCGCCGTCTAAAAGGCAGTAAAACGCGACTCATCAGACGCGAGTGTCACCGCACGACTCGGGTCGCAAAGTCGCGACTCCGCCGCCAGACATTTCTCTGCAAATTGCAACGGATCGTAAAGCACGGCTCCCGCCTCTCCTCCGCTACCCACGGCTCCGCGATCACCCTAAATAAACTCAATACTTTTTAATGCCGCGAGAAGATTTACAGCAGCCGTGCAGCCAGGAGAGAAATAAGGGGGCGACGTAAATCACGACGGGACTAGCTGAGACGGACAGACGAGCGCCTTCGCGCTGTCGCACTGCGAGAACTCGCGTCGTCTGTTCTCTCTCGCGCCGAAGGTCTCAAGAAAGAGTAGGAACAGCGAGAGGGAGGAGAGGAGGAAAGAAAGAACCGCATGCTGATGGCGGCAAACATTTACAGAAGACGTAAAACTGGAGCTTCGCCGGAGGTGATTCGTACGCAACGCCTCCAGCCAGTGGCCGGGGCTCAGAGTTGCCAGCGAATATACATTCTTCCCNATCTGCCTTCCCCTCGCCCCTTGCTTCTCGATACACCACCAACCCCTTCCCGGTCACACACACACACACACACACACAGGCTCCAGCTATGGTCGAGGATGGAATGGTTTTTTACGGCCTGGACGCAGCGCCGAGATCGTATATCATATTTCATAGTCGCCGAGTTTATGGCCTCCCTTCGCTTTATGTCCGCGATGACAGTGTTCTCCGGGCCCGCCGTCGGCTTCGGCAGACGAGGGCCGGGCATGATCATGATTCCATTTCCACAGCAATTGCATTAGTACCCGGGGGTCGCCGGGCTTCAAGGGTTGTTCCATTAGAGCCGTCCAGCGTGGGAGGGCGGGCCCCGGTTTTATTAGGCGGGGGCATTAACCGGCGGAGAGGTTTTAAAAACCTGGCCGCCGCCGGAGCCCGTCACGACAGCATCAGCACTCGCTTGATATACGGCGGCAGAAATGTCTCGTTGTTGTTGTCGGCTTTAACTGCGCCGAGCCGTCTGAAACTTGGGAGAAAGCAACTCTGCGTTTTACTGGCGCTGAGAGAGCTTTACGGATCCCTCGCTCGCTGCGTCGAATGGGCGTCGATCCTAATGTCGGCAGGATCGTAAACAAGTTCGATGCTAAGTCTGCGAATCGCAGGATTCTCGCCACGACGACGCCGCGACGGAATCTTCTTCGGGGTGTCCTTAGATGAGGTCGGTGCTCTATCGTGGCAAGTTCCATCGTCACTTGACCCCAACTCCCCTACCATCACAAGTCACTTATACTGCAGGTCAGGAAGATCAATGTTACAAGTTTGCCAACCAAACATTTCCGCCACTAGGTAAGCGCTAACGTCGGCAATTTACCAGATTTTCTCTCTTTCTTACTTAAAAAAAAAAAAAAATGTATTTTTAATTATTTTAAATTAAGTATAAAATAACTTCGGAACTAAGTAAAATCTTTCTCTTTTATAATTCACGTAGCATTACATTTTAATTAAAAGTTAAATTTTCGAGCACTGCGCTCTTAGCGGTGGAAATTTTCCCTACGCCAAACTCTCCCATAATAAATCTCGTTTTGTTCCTAACCCGAATAGAATATACCTTAACCATGCTGATAATTGACTCTACCGACCACGAAATTCAGACTGCTACTGGCGGAAACACCCGAGCACGAGCCGAAGTCTGCCAACCATCCGTGTGCGGGAATGCCCGAGTACCGCCGAGTGCACCAAGCGATCCTTCAACTATCTTGCCGCCATCTTGCATTCGAATATTCATGTGAGTAGGCGCACTGTATTCCAAGCACAGGCTAAACTTAAATATCCTGCGTGCTCACTTGCATTTTTAAGAACACAAACATGTGACGGGCCATTTGTGTGGTGAACTCCAGCCGTACACGCAAACAGAATGACGTAACTGGCCAGTAATGTGTCGGAACGCTGTTCTCCAATCAGCGCCTGGCGACTCACTTCACAGCCGGCAGCCCAGCCAACAGCAGCACGCAGTAGCCAATCAGATACGAGGCTCGCTCCAGAACCTCGCGCTGCCAATCAGAGAATGTATACGCCCACATGAAAGAAACCACCATGTTATGTTTACTTATCTACTCTGTGGCGTTACTGTATTGGTGAATATAGCTTGTCCTCAATGTCTGTGGGGGCTGCGGTGGCTGGGCGGTTACACTGCTCGCCTCCCATGGCGAATCGTGTTCAAATCCCGGCCGGGCCACTTCCGGATTTTCGCATTTGGGAATCGTGCCGGACGATGTCACTGGTAACGATGTCGCTGGTCGGTGGGGTTTCTCGGGGTTCTCCCTTTCCCCCGTCCTTTCATTACGGCGCTGCTCCATACTCCCCTCACTTCACCCTTATAGACTCTCAAGATGTAGATGTTAAAAGCCGCCCAAATCTCTTCACTCACTCACTCGCCAAAATGCTCAGTTACAGTTAACCTAAAAATGAGCATGTCGGATCTCGTAAGTTGCGTGGCCAAGGTTATAGCAGAAATGGCAATTATTAATTGTAAAAAGTAAGTTAATAAAAAAAAATTGGGTACGATTTTGATTACGATGAAAAAAACAGTTTGGGTGCTTCAAACACTTTAATGAATAAATTAGCATCAAGAGATCCATATTTTTTGAGAAAAGATATATCATGCCAAGACACATTGTGAAACGCGCGCTCGATACAATAACAAAATAACGCTATCAGATCCAACACATGTATCAAGTTAATTCACGTTCTCTACCAGAGCAGCGATGCTCACACTGCTTACACCACGGAAGCACCGTGGTAATTGTCACGACAGCTACTATCGACTATCTAGCTTGACTTGATATCGCCGGAGTAACTATCTAGTAGTTTACACAGCGAGAGTACTGTGGCAGTAACTATCACGGCTTACCATCACCGTGACAACTGGGCATTAGGCACTGTTACTTGGCATTCGCACTGTTACAAATATTTGCTTTACTCGTACCTACTCTCAAAAATAATGTAACTATGGCGAATTAAAGATGTACAGTTGACTTCAGATTCTCCCTTACAAAAATTGCAGTTATAGTCCATTCGCTATTTCTTCGCACTTTTTGAATCAAAACCTTTCTGAAAAATCTACCCATGTATTACGTGTTTGGTTTTTTCCTAAATATGACATGTATCACAACCGTCTTATACTTGTGATAACACAAAAGTACCTTACATTTAGTTAAATTAAACGGAAATTAAAATTTGGTCTACAAATTATAATATTTTATTNATAACACAAAAGTACCTTACATTTAGTTAAATTAAACGGAAATTAAAATTTGGTCTACAAATTATAATATTTTATTCATAATTAATATGAATATAAACAGAGAAAATAGGTGTGCTGATAGTGCCTACTAAGAAATAGTTCTTATGCAAAACATTATTACACTGAGCGCGTACGAATACGGTGCGTTGTCCCTTTGGATTGATATTCTAAGACTTCGTTCAGCTTTTTTTACACGAGGCGGAAGAATATCCTGAACGTAGAACATCAAGAGGCTGCAGAGAAGTTGGAAGTAACAGTTAATGGACTAAAGAAGACACGTTAAGGTATTATGGCATTCTTCGCTTCATGTTTGCGTTACACAGACACGTGTGGCGAATTTCGACAGACAATTTAACAACGCAAACAATTTTTACCAAGTAATAATACGGTTTCCACAGCCACAAAAACTTTAAGCCTAGCGGATTGACAATATAGGAGCTTAGCCACTTATCNTGTAATAATACGGTTTCCACAGCCACAAAAACTTTAAGCCTAGCGGATTGACAATATAGGAGCTTAGCCACTTATCCACTAGCCTTGAGCTCTTTCGTATAGCCAGTATCAACGGGTGGCCACCATTGGTGTGCACTGTAAATTTTCTGTACATTAACTATAAAATACTTAAAAATTTGTAGGACTAGAAAAAGTTTTCTTGTGAAAATGAAATATGTAGATATAGTAATATTTATTATTACAGGCGTGTATTTCAAGTTATATCGTCGAGTAGTGGAAATCATTAAAATTTTTTTGTGATATTGAAAACGACGATGATGAATAAATAAGAGAGAATCGTGAAAAATCTTTTGAATTATGCCAAAAACCTTGACTGTACCAATAATTGCATCAGTAACACTTTCATTACAATCGTAAGCGTTTTACAACACGTCCACTAAATTCATGATTACTGTTGATGGTAATATATAGCGACGAAGTAACTTGGCAAGCATATAAATGCTACCTCTTGGAAAGAGTTAAGAGTTAGTGGTTTAGAGAATAACTGCACTACAATCACATTAAAAGTCTGCATGCCGGGCTGCACATTTTGTAATTTGGTTTTTGCAGAATAAGATGTGTTATAAATATCTGCGTTGGGACCATACTCATTTACATGTCATTCCCACACAATAATATCGCAGTCTTTTTGGTTGGTTACAAAATTATTGGGCACGGGAAACACTCATAATCACATTATTGCGCAAGCCTTCTCAATAAGAAAGCAATGTGAGAGGCAATGCAATTTTTACATTAGAAAGAACGTTAATAAAAAACGCATTTCCCCCTATTTAAATGAATATTATTCATCAGCATATGAGCCATAAACTCATTCACATGTTTTAAGAGAACTAACTGCATAACACAGAAAGTAATATTTTTACAATTTGGTTTCGCAACTTAAAGTGATTTCTGACTAGTACATACAACCATTTTTATAGATGTGTTAACAAATATAGCGCTTTAAGGTTTACAAATGAGGGAGTTTACAAGGTATATTATTACATTTTTTTACAAAGACTTGTAGAAGTGCAAATAATTTCTTTGCATAATGTACACATATTTTACGGTGTTCCCNTTACATTTTTTTACAAAGACTTGTAGAAGTGCAAATAATTTCTTTGCATAATGTACACATATTTTACGGTGTTCCCATCGTGTGGCAAAGAAAGGCGTTGCATAAAACCTCACTTCTCTTATATCATGGCACAAGGCAGAACTGCCTTGGTTTACGCATGCCCATAGCGCCGTTACATGGCAACCCACGGACTGGAAGAAAACTTTCAGTTAACCAGGATAAAGTGCCTCGAAAATGAGGGATATTTTGACATCATTGTACATCTAAAATCGTTGGTGATTCAGCGAAGTCGAGCTACTGTAATAATTGGCGGTCTTTCAGTCGTTACACTGAAGTCAAATGGATTGTAAAACTGTACCAAATACACTTCATTGGATAAGCGGTAGCACGGAGTATAGGTCGTTAAACTAATTGCATCGATCGAAAGTTTCCAACGTTAAATTTAAAAAAGAAAACAGGGCTAAAATACACGTAAAAAGTTTTTTTAAATACCAAAAATATATCACACTAGGCAATTTCAAAAACTATTTTAGATTGCCAGATTCTTTCGTAAGGCAATTTTATCCAGTTTGCCCCAACCATTCAATTCTTGTATGACGTCTACCCCACCATTTTTTTCGGTCTCGAAGCATTAATAACACAAGTAGCCTACACTTTCAACGACTATTACAACAATTTTCGAATCATAGGTACAAAAATACGAAGTAGAAATACATTTTAAAAACTTTTAGAGCCCAAGATATGAGAGGAATAACCATACCTCACAAGGATGAGATAAATCCATAATATAGTTAGATCATACTAGAGCATAATATTAAAATAAGGAGAAAAAGAACGAGGCTGTCGTTTATACACAAATTTTCCGTTGAGCAATGGGAAGTACGAAAAGGAAGTGAAATGGGAATATTTGAAAAGAGCTTCTTATCTGGTTTGGCCCAGCACTGACAATTAAGTTAGCGCATGTACTGTAGGGCAGCGATTACTAGAAGTGCAGTCGTGCAACATTTTACATAGATTTACACATAGCAAAAGAAGAACTCAATGAAAACATGACATACAGACCAAATTTTACTGCCTCATTTTTTTCCTCGCCCTTACCGTTACTAAACAAAGTCCACGTCTCTGTAATTCTCTTTTTTCCCACAGTCAATAGGACGATTTTTTTTTTACGGGCTCGTAACAGCCGCCGAGGGGCTGTAAAGAAACGGCACCACTTCCTCGACATTCGTATTGATTCCGGAGTGAAGCTTTATTGACCGTCAAATGTTGCGTTTCTTTACGGGGGCCGTTTCCCGTGGCGTTGCTGGCGCGGCTTCTACACGCACAGCCGCCCGTTAAAAACACATTTTATTCACATTTCACTCGAGGCATGCCAAGGAGAAGAGTNGGGGGTAGGTATCCACGTCGAGCGAGATCGGTGCTTCATCTCGCAAGTTAGTAGTATGACCAAGGGTGTTCTGGGACAACATATAAAGGATATGGGGCGACAGTAAAATAATTTGGGGATGGTTGTTAGCATTGCCGCGACCGTTGGACAGGGAAAAAATGTGCTTGGGTTACAGGAAAAAGGATTTTATTTGCTAAAAAAAAAAGGGGGGGGGGAGAGTTTTATGTGGGGAAGTCGAATGACAACTTGTTTGCTTTCGGGGTGCCCTCCCACTTCCAGGCCAGTCTTCACAGATCGGGGTGCTGCGTCACTTCGTAACAAACCTCCTTCCTTCCTTCATCGTTCCCTCCCTTCCGCGTCATTTAGGAAGGGGAGGACGAGGAGGGCTTGGTGAGCCAGACAGCAAAAACAGGGCTTCTTCCGTCACCCCTCCTCCCCTCAACCACAAAACCCGTTCCTCGTCTCTGATTGCAGAGAATCTGGACCGCAATGGGTGCCGGGCGCGTGGAATTATTGCCGCTGCTGTAAACATCGGTCCACCCTCCCCCCTTCCACAGCTTCTGAAACTGCCGCTCTCACTGGTATTAATTCCGACAGTAGTGAACTGGCGGGATTTGAGAGTGGAGACGACCACGCCGCAGAGCGCTAACTTCGACTGCGCAGAAACTGTTAAAACTAGTCGTGTGATTAGCGCAGCGCCCATGCTGGCTTCGCTAATGTTTAGGTCGCCGCCTGGTTGCTGCCCCACAGTTGCGAGGTTGTTGGAAGACAACCAAAATGCCAGTGGTTACTTGGGTGCATTACAAAGAAGCGCATAGCTTCTGATGTCAGCCAATAGCTGGATGTGAAATAAACTTCTGCGCAAAACTCATGACTGAATTCCATATGTCAATCAGGCGAATCTGGTTAAAATGTTTGCATAATTACATTTGGAACTACTATGCCAATAGTTTTAACCCATTCAGTCACAATGTCCACTTTCATGGACACATTGCACATGACTGATACTTATGACTATTACTGTACAGGGAAAGGAATCACGCTAAGTACTTTGAGAGACTTCCTTGTGGCTAATATGATTTGAGGTATTTTTTACTTCTCTAATATCATTCGANCACGCTAAGTACTTTGAGAGACTTCCTTGTGGCTAATATGATTTGAGGTATTTTTTACTTCTCTAATATCATTCGAAATGCGGCATGTGCTTCACTGGCTGTAAGACATGAGATGAATACGAGTACAGCACATACAAAAAATTATGTGATTGCAACAATTGAAATTAGAAATTAATGTGTCATCGAATACGTTAATGTGTTAAAAAATCTAGGCCATATGTCCCAACAGCTAGAACAAGAGGATAGTGAAACTCGCATATCATTAGACTGTTCTTACCAGGTACAGCGTTTTATTATGCCTGTCACATATATTTTGGCTGCCCCGAAAATGGGTGCTTATCTCAAAAGAAAACAGGTTTCACATTAAAAAATTTTTTACCATCACTCTCCTGACTAGTTATGGGGCTACAGAACCTAACTACAACATGTATTTCATTTGTGTTGGTTGGCCAACTCATTTGTGTTGTGGTCCTAGCTGGTCTTCACAGAGACCTGCTCAACAACCGACTGTTGCCATTAGGATACATTGCTGTTATCTCAAAAAACATGGTACTAGGATAATTTCAATTGTCATGCGTTTGTTTTGCATTTTGTCATTGTGTATTTGGTTCACAGTAACCTGGCTATTAGTTCAAAGGTGTTTATTTTTTAATTGTTTTGTGGAATAGATGTTCCCTTGTTTATTGGAAAATATTGGTTAAACATTTTTTGAAATTAGTAGAATATGTTAAGAACAAAATAACATTTTTTTTTTTTTCATTTCAGCAATGTCAGAATCCATTCCTTCGAACATTAATTTAGTATGCACAGTCAATAATCTTAAATGTGACATATATAAGTATTCAAAGACCATGGGCATCAAATGAGTAGGCAACACAATGTTTTTTTTGATCACCATGATATTTACAGAAAAGGATACCCTTCTCCAAAAGGTAAGGTTTGTGTTTTATGCCTGAACTTAATTTNCACGCTAAGTACTTTGAGAGACTTCCTTGTGGCTAATATGATTTGAGGTATTTTTTACTTCTCTAATATCATTCGACATGCGGCATGTGCTTCACTGGCTGTAAGACATGAGATGAATACGAGTACAGCACATACCAAAAATTATGTGATTGCAACACNTACGAGTACAGCACATACAAAAAATTATGTGATTGCAACACTTGAAATTAGAAATTAATGTGTCATCGAATACGTTAATGTGTTAAAAAATCTAGGCCATATGTCCCAACAGCTAGAACAAGAGGATAGTGAAACTCGCATATCATTAGACTGTTCTTACCAGGTACAGCGTTTTATTATGCCTGTCACATATATTTTGGCTGCCCCGAAAATGGGTGCTTATCTCAAAAGAAAACATGTTTCACATTAAAAAAATTTTTACCATCACTCTCCTGACTAGTTATGGGGCTACAGAACCTAACTACAACATGTCTTTCATTTGTGTTGGTTGGCCAACTCATTTGTGTTGTGGTCCTAGCAGGTCTTCACAGAGACCTGCTCAACAACCGACTGTTGCCATTAGGATACATTGCTGTTATCTCAAAAAACATGGTACTAGGATAATTTCAATTGTCATGCGTTTGTTTTGCATTTTGTCATTGTGTATTTGGTTCACAGTAACCTGGCTATTAGTTCAAAGGTGTTTATTTTTTAATTGTTTTGTGGAATAGATGTTCCCTTGTTTATTGGAAAATATTGGTTAAACATTTTTTGAAATTAGTAGAATATGTTAAGAACAAAATAACAGTTTTTTTTTTCATTTCAGCAATGTCAGAATCCATTCCTTCCAACATTAATTTAGTATGCACAGTCAATAATCTTAAATGTGACATATATAAGTATTCAAAGACCATGGGCATCAAATGAGTAGGCAACACAATGTTTTTTTTTATCACCATGATATTTACAGAAAAGGATACCCTTCTCCAAAAGGTAAGGTTTGTGTTTTATGCCTGAACTTAATTTNTATCACCATGATATTTACAGAAAAGGATACCCTTCTCCAAAAGGTAAGGTTTGTGTTTTATGCCTGAACTTAATTTCTCATTAATGCTACTTTAGCTCATTATCCTGTTTTTGATGTTTGCGATGTCCATAAAAGCCAAACGAATTTATCCTAACAGATTAAATTCAATTTGGGGAATTTGGGTAGATTTGTACCCTTCAAACATACACGATAGTGTATCAGCAACAATCCTTTTTTAAAGCATTTAATGCGTTGTAAATCTTTACTACCTAACGACGAATTTTCCCTAATTGGCGATGGCGAGTTAATAACGAAGATAATGCTTGATTGTCTGTTTCTAAAATAAATCCAGTACACTTTAAATACTGGCGGGATTTTACAATACTAAAAACTACTGAAAAACATTCAATTTCATAGACAGTTGAAGACTTATTTTCCTGAGTGGTGCGGGTATGCGCAGGGAAGGCAATGGCCTGTCTAATGCCATCTGTCTCCTGAGCCAATGTTGCACCAATGACAGTGTTAGATCTGTCTGTTTGCAAGATGAAGGTCCTAGAAAAATCCGCCATGCGAAGTATAGAAGGATGCATTATTTNGTGTTAGATCTGTCTGTTTGCAAGATGAAGGTCCTAGAAAAATCCGCCATGCGAAGTATAGAAGGATGCATTATTTCACGCGTTCAGGTCTCAAAAGCCTTCTGTTGTTCCTTTCCTCACTCAAATTTAGCATTCACATTATATAGTTTATTNTACGCGTTCAGGTCTCAAAAGCCTTCTGTTGTTCCTTTCCTCACTCAAATTTAGCATTCACATTATATAGTTTATTTAATGGAACTTCCTTTTCGGCCAAGTGAGGAATACATTTTCGAAAGAACTGGATCAAACCGATGAAACGAGTGATAACTTTGGAATCACAAGGTGGTGGAAAAATTCCTAATAGTCTCTGTACATTCTGGATCGATGGATATATCTTTTTGTAGAAATCTTATGCCCAAAAAAGGATATTTATTTGACTACGAATTTAACCTTAGATGGGTTAACAGTGAGACCAGCCTTTTCCAACCTACCAAAAATATATTTCAGATGGTCCAAATGCTGTTCGAAATTTTATGTTTAGATCCCTTTGCCAAGAGAATTAGATGGCAGGCCGAATTAAGGTAGATTGTGAAGGAATTTGCTTCGCCGAACCAATGGAAACCAGAGTATAAATGAGACAGTGGGATTGATTCAATTACGATCTTTTGGTTAACCTTATCATAATCATTACCATCCGGTGTTTTTAATCCAGCTTTGGGACCAAAAAGACAGCACTGGCCTTTTGTGTAGTACATCGTTCAATGAATCCTTTGTTTAACACTTCCTGCAGCTGTTTTCTCAAAATTTACATCTAAGGGAGATGGGTTAGCAAACAGTAAGGATTACTCTTGATGCACTCATTGCACAAAGGACAAAGGAGGTAAACTGCACTGTAATACCAGACACAATGGTTTCTCCAACATTACTGGCATCAATGTCAAGGGACAGCTGTTCAGAGCTAGGACCACTTGAATAGAATTTGAATTTGAGCAAGAATGTTTTCCAGGGAATGTCACTGAGTTGGTCGGAACAGTACTCTACCAGATTTTGGGTGTGCCTACGAAGATGTGCCAAACGATTTTTCAGCTCGGAATATGAATGACCACCCGTGTCATCCTCAATGTTTTCAAAATTTTCTTGTTGTACTAGTTTAGTAGCGTAACAACAGTTTTCAGATTTAATGTCCAAATATTTCATATCATCATAGCTTTTCTTAGCATTTTCCTGAAAGGAAACATGCATTGCTTTACGAAGTGCAGCTGCAGTATTTTCAGAAGAGTCAGAACCCTTAAAGCAAACATGTACAAAAGTTCATGCTTCAAGAGGAACTCGAGGACAATGGTCAACACCATAGTGTTTCATAAGGTTAAGTGCACTGGGAGATGTGAAGCAAGAGAGCACTAACCAAGACCGGTCATAAAATATGCAAAAATGGAGCAAGGTAAAATCGCGACGAATTTACTATATCAAACCTACGTTAAAAAAGGCACAATAAATCAAGGACATAACGGACAATATCACAGGTAAAATACAATACAAAAGAAGAAGCGAACATTGNGGGGGGGGGGGGGCAAATATACACCCAAAAAATGCATGCGCACAACCAGTAAAACCAAAACCAATGCTCTGGTACCAACATGCACCACGCACCCGCGCATGCGCTTCGACACAACTCCAAGAACAAGGCTCGTGGTGTCCCTAAACTACCGCTCAAGGACCACGTGACACGCTGATCAAGTTCTGGCTAACCAAGCTGTGAAAACAATCAACTACAGAAGGTCGAGCAGCCTCCCACAAACCTTTCACTCATTATAGTAGAAATTAAAATCAAATTTATCAGAAGTTAATTATAAGGTAACCTAAATGCTTTGGTAAAGAAATTAGACATAGGTCTACTTAATATTGTTTATTCCATCGTTAAATCTTTGGCTTCTATTTCTTTACATTTGACATTTTTACCTTTAAAAATGTGAGTATTTCTAATTAGTATTTCATTTTTTAGAATAAAATAAACAACATACGGAACACCATGATAGGTCTCTACGTCATATCAGCGAAATTATTTTTTTATAACGAAATACCATGAACAAATAAAATGACGTTCAGAGAAGTTGGTAACTAGTTCATAAGGCTCAGAGCTATATTTGGAAGACGCTTAAGAAAAGGCGAAGTCAGAGATGGGGAATGAATGCAGAAATTTCCCTTGATTCTTACATATTAATTTAGGAAATGTAGTTCAGAATTTGTTAACGAAATCAAGTGGTACCATTATGCTTTGGACTTGGATATAAACATAAGTAAGTAAATTTAACACTCTCCTGTTATTTTTGTAGGAATAAAATCACTGGTTACAATCACGGGTATGAAGTCACAAATCTTTCTAACCACCAAGGCTGGTGTTAGAACACATTTGCAAACGCCATTATGTAGTGAGGGCACTCGTCACTTATCCTAAGTCTTTAGCCCTAAAACTACTTGCTCTAAAATTATTTTCTCTATGATGATGACTTTAAAGCGACTGGTTTTAGGACTACCAACTTAAATAAAAGTGAATTTATGGTTAGAGACTTCAGGGGTAGTGTGACTTCAGTTGTAGTGTGACTTCAGGGGTAGTGTGACCTCATGGGTAGTGTGACTTCAGGGGTAGTGTGACCTCATGGGTAGTGTGACCTCAGGGGTAGTGTGAC
>NQII01000058.1:681525-696323 GCA_002778355.1 Clitarchus hookeri | reverse complement strand
GAAGGAAAGGATGTGGGGGTTTCCAAGATTTACAGAATAGCAGACACATAAATATGACTTTCAAAAGAAATGTTAGCGTTTCCCGAATCCAAAGGCTTCGGTCCGCGAGAAGAAACCAATATTTCAGGGAGGGTAAGAAATAGTGAGCGAAAAGGGTTTTTTTTCTTCGTGGAAAAGAGGGGGGGAGGGGGGAATGGGATCGGGCCAAAGGCTTGGAGCGAAAAATTCATATTTTGGAGGAAGTTGCTACCCCCCAGCCAACCCCGGGTTTATGAGCGGACACACTGTCCTTGGTCGGCCGACTAAGGCGGCAGTAAATTGTGCGGACCTCCCTCCAGCTCGCTGCCGGATACTGGCTTGTCGGCGTTCATCAGGGCTCCGTATTTCCCCGGCCAATCCGCAGCTCCTCACCCCGTGACCAGTAGTGCACTCCGCAGTTCATGTCCCTCCTTCGGCGCTGCTCTCTATACACACATCGCTCCGAGAGTTCCATACCTGCGAGCATAGTCCGACAATACGCATTTCCTTTTTTGAATTCACGGGAAGAGCTCTATATCACAATATAAACAAACATTATGGAACTTCATGAATCACTGGATACTTTTCCATTCGAAGAAGGTTTTCGTTGGAAGTTAAAAATTAACTAGTGCACGGGAAATTACAATATACTTATTCCTGGAATGTTTTGACATCTTAAGATAAACGAGAAATATTTTTGGAACTACCTGGTGAACAAGTGAAATTTTAAACGAAGCCTAAATGGATGATTTGAATTATGCGTGTGAACTGAGGTTTACGCTGTTTCTTCTTTCCAACGAACACCTTCTAATCTTGACTCAGCAAAATGCGATTCAATATTGAAATCATGGAAAACCCGATTATGTGGAATTTTCTGATGCATTCTCTGTAGCTTTCGTTACTTAGTCTAGAATCACATTCACCGCAAATTATGTCGTTTTAGCAAAAAGACGCAGGCTTTAAAACGAGAGAGATTCACCCTAAGAGGTGTTACGTAACATCGATCTCGATCGAAAATTAACTAAACTATGACAAATATGCATGTGATAGAAGTACGATATTTATTTGTATAATACACAGATAAAACATACAAATACCTAATGGCAATAATAATTTTTTACTGCCCACCGAAAGTATATTTTTTACAGTTAGTTATCGAAATATATTGCTGCAAGAAGAACGTATGTTTTTGAGTGGGAATAACAGTTTCGATGTGTAATGAAACCAAAAAATATATATTTTATTACTTGAAGGTTTTGTAATCTTTTTTACTGATGTATTTTTTCCCCCGCTGATGTTACAAACTCTTGGTGTTTAAACAAAATATTACTTCAAGTTGTTGTCAAATTTAAATTTTTACGTGGGAAATGGCAATTTATGAATATTTTTTGACTTCCCTATTTTGCCACAATTAGTTTTGTCATCGAGATACTAAGAAAAATTATTTTTTGCCGTGATATGGCGTTGCGTGACTGAAAATACCGAGATTTATCAAAGAAGATAAATAATTTCAAATAAGTACTGTGCCGTTTTCATTTGTTGGCACACGTTGTTTCATAGTAATTATGTTGTTTGGGAAGTTTTATTCTTTCCTATTAAAGCACAGTTTTTCGTTCCTGGTTTCCACTGCCATCTATCAAGCAAAGTTTGAAGTCATTTAACACATATTTGGTCTCTCCAATATGGCAGTCAAATAGTTAAAATATGTCAAAACGATAAATAAAATTAAAGGATAGGTTTCTTTTAAGTAAAATATGTGACAGAAAATCCTGTAAGTTATAAAAAGTTTATTGTCTTTTGTTAGTTCAATGTCGTAAACATAAGGTATGACTTTTCAGTTGGCACTTGCTTTTGCACACATTGTCATAATTAATCATAAGAGTAATATTTTAAGTCCAATAATTTCATATACAACGCATATTATCTCAATAAACTAGTAATATTGTCTATGAAATTATTTGTGATGTCTTATGTTCTTTGCGCTTCACGACCATCATCGTCCTGTCGATCTCTGCTATGTTGTAAGTGGCAAGTACATACAAGGTTATCTTTGGTGTCTTTGAATGTTTCACTAAGGCGATTCTCGAAATTTTATGATGCCATCTTTTTTGTCCTTGGAAATTTTCTCAGCCATGTAACATCTCGAATTTACTGCTGTTTGGCATTTTTTAAAATCATATCTGATGGTTTGAAATTGTGAATCACCGCCTTCTGTGAGTAATACTAAATATCGCGTAATGGTTTATGCTTGAGTGTATAACCAAATTCGCGTATTTTACGTAATATTTCTTTGAATTCTTAAAGTGCGGTCCACAACTTGATGTGAAAGCTGTTCTCGAGTTGATGGATGTCGGGTTACTGGCCCTGGAACTTCTGAAAATGGAATTCTGATCGGGTGTAACCTCTTCGCCCGAGGCAACACGCCCTGTTAACGAGTTTGGTTCGGCGTTTCTGCCAGTCTCGCCAGCGGACCAGCGAAACACAACAAACATACGTGACTTTGATTTAATTCAATAACCACGCATGTGCATGCTGCTACGTTCGGACTTTCAATAGTAGTTTGAAAACAAAAAAAAAAAAAAATTGAAAATAGCATAAAAATTATATGATCATGAAATGCAATATTATAAAAACGAATTCTAAAGATCTTGGGATTACTTCAACCATTGACACTGATAATGGTCCTCAGTTTGTTTTTCGGCTTTTCAAGAAGATGTGCTTTGTGAATGGCATTCGCCATATAACTTTATCACCTTACTATCCACCTCCATATCATGCGAAAATGTTTAATTTAAACCTCCGCTCTGCCCTCATTGTGTTACATGCGAAGGAGCATACCAACTGGGATAGAAATATTCCATGGCTACAAATGGCATTTAATTATGCCCGGCATGAGTCACACAAAGCTACACCTTTTAGCCTTATGTTTATGTATACACCAAATAATGCGTTATCAAATCTTTGGAGTTTAAATACCCTTCTCCCTGATGACCCAATATATATTAAGGAGATCTGGGGAGCAGCCTTGAAGAACCTAAAACGGTCTCACTTTAACAGCCGTATTACGTACATCAGAAACAAGGCAGATAACCCTTTCAAAGTGGGTGACCTGGTTTTGTGTAAGTCACATCCCACTAGTAATGATATTGACAAGAAAATGGGTAAACTTTCGTATAGACGGACCGCTCCATGGCAAATACGTTTCCTTACTCCTGTTACTGCAGGTCTTGCTGAACCCAGTACAGGAAAGTATGCTACGAGATATCATATTTCACACTTAAAAAGATTTCATTCCTACCCCCAAAATAGGGTCATAATTTCCAGTTACGGTTGTTGGAGCTACAGATCCACACTACGTACATATTTTGTCTTGTGTTTTGTTTGTTTAGTTGTTCAGTAGTACCAACTTCTTTATTTTTGAGGCCCTGAACCGAGTTTGACCGTGACCTGATCACCCACGCGTTATAGTCCTTTAGGGTCTATTGTATTCTGTGCACACATATTATCACCTTGTTNGTACCAACTTCTTTATTTTTGAGGCCCTGAACCGAGTTTGACCGTGACCTGATCACCCACGCGTTATAGTCCTTTAGAGTCTATTGTATTCTGTGCACACATATTATCACCTTGTTAAAAAAAACACGGTACTAGAACTAAGGTATTTTGTTTTATTTCATACGTGTATATTGTGATAATTGATTTCATTTAGGCCTTTTGAGATATATTCTTGAGTAATTGTTTTATATTGGATGTTACGAGATTAAAAAAAAAATGAAATATCGGGGATACCAACATAGATTAGTTTGCAGGGGAACCTTTTGTTTGTCTTAGTTTCTTTTCGGCAGCGAGTGTTTGCGTGGGTCGCCATGTCGTGGGTCGTGTATATCTCTCAGTCTGCGGTGTACTCTCTCTGCGTGTTGTTACGAGTGAGCTTTCAAGCCATTCATACGTGAAAGTGTCGAAAGGCGTAGCTCAATCATGATAAGTNTTTGTCTTAGTTTCTTTTCGGCAGCGAGTGTTTGCGTGGGTCGCCATGTCGTGGGTCGTGTATATCTCTCAGTCTGCAGTGTACTCTCTCTGCGTGTTGTTACGAGTGAGCTTTCAAGCCATTCATACGTGAAAGTGTCGAAAGGCGTATCTCAATCATGATTAGGTAGAGCATAATAGTATTAGACGAGGTTTATTGACATAAAGATTATACAATTACTACTTACGTGACTATTGATAGGAAGGAGGAGCTATAAATGGTATACCAAGAGCGCTAATTAATTGTATAAAATGTTATTACCTCACGCCATTACTGTCACAATCTAATTGGAAAGAGTCCCCACCTTGTTCATGTAGCCGGAGGCTGATTCTAGGAGGAGGTTAACGACGGCCGGACACACCCATCTTCAGTGGTCTTCTCTCTGGTCGGGTCGACGACAAAAGACGCCGCTCCCGGTGTTACGCTGGCCTATATCGGGCGCGTTGTTTAATATTTTCAACCCAGTTTACTGGCCGGCGGAGGGTATTTCTGCAACTGTCTTTCGCAAGGTGTTGTTGCAATCACACTCGTGTCCTGGTTCCATGTTTGAAGGTGTGATCNACTGTCTTTCGCAAGGTGTTGTTGCAATCACACTCGTGTCCTGGTTCCATGTTTGAAGGTGTGATCAGGCAGGCCGTCCAGTTAAGGCCTGATCACTTCATAACAGTGTGTTTGACAGTGACGGTAAATCAACTTGAAACTGGTTTCATTTCNTCCAGTTAAGGCCTGATCACTTCATAACAGTGTGTTTGACAGTGACGGTAAATCAACTTGAAACTGGTTTCATTTCCGAAAAGGAGAACAATTTTATGTTATCTCATAATTATTATTCCATTGTGTTGTAGAATTGCAAGATGAGTGTTTAGAATTGGAGGACCTGTTGAAAACAGTGCTTTTGGTTCATGATAAGAAGTTTACTCATTAATCAACGAACAAATCCTTTGACCAAAATTTTAATCCGGCCATTCAGCAACTTGAACAATCCCTTTTAACTTTCAAAACAGAGGCGTCTACTTCAAATACATTGTTGCCATTGGACAGTAAACGCCATATGGGAGGAATCTTAAATTTTGGTGGAAAAATTCTGAAGACTGTTTTTGGAGCCCTGGACAGCGATGATTTGGACAATTTAGANGAATCTTAAATTTTGGTGGAAAAATTCTGAAGACTGTTTTTGGAGCCCTGGACAGCGATGATTTGGACAATTTAGAGATAAGACTAAATTATTTGGCTGAATCCCAAGGCGATATTTCAAGTAATGTTGCAAATCACATTATTCTTATAAAATCTTGAAGATTGTGTTCTGAACAATACTAAATATATCCAAAGATTGGCTTCCAATTACATAGAACATTATAACCTTTTCATCTCATAATTTAAGGAAACTTTACTGGATGCATTTTCCGTTATGGTTCTAATCAGTTTTCGTGTGGAATTAAATACCAAGTTATTGCATGCCAGTGAGGCATTGCCAAGTTCAAGACTTCAATTGTTTAACCTGAAAAACGCAATTGAAATTAATGTGCATGGGAAATTAAGCTCAACTCTATTATCTGAAAATGTGTTTATTTATATTCTGAGCAGTATTCAACATATGATCAGTTTACCTCTTTATATGACTGTCCCTGTCTCATCGGAAAATCTCTATATGTACTATGGATTAAGTACAAGCAATTGACTCAAACTCTTCTCTTAACGAAATTGTTAATGTCCCGCTAGCGAACAAAGATAGTCTTTTTGAACGATACCATGTTTTCACATTTCTATTTTTGGTTCGAAAACTCAATAGGTCTTTGTTATTAACTCTGAGTGAGAACTCGATTGTCAGTTTGTACAGAACACACCTTGCACCTGTTAATGCGAATTCTTTGTCTGATTGTAAAACACTTGGAGTGACCTTACGTACCATTGTTTTCCCATTTTTCGATGGTCATGTAACTAATTTCGAAATTAATTTGTTTCTTGGTATACCTTTTCTTGATATGTGATAAGTCATTTGTGAGTTTAAGCATCCCTTTCTTGCGGAAGACAAATTCTGTTTGGCTGTTTGCTACAAATGTTTCCGTTGATATTACGTTCCTTTGTGAGTCCACAAGTGCAGCGTTCCAGCCTGTTGCTTTGCCAGTAAGTGGTACAGGTTTTAGTTCAAATTCGACTCATTGTGACATAGTTTACCAGTCATTCAAAACCTTTGGCGCAGTAAATTTTGCTACGCATTTTCATCAATCCTTGCCCACCATTCNATAGTTTACCAGTCATTCAAAACCTTTGGCGCAGTAAATTTTGCTACGCATTTTCATCAATCCTTGCCCACCATTCACATTCCTAAGGTCAAACGCTAACTTGACCGCTCCACATTTCTCAAAATTACCTCACCTTTCGGTCAACGAATCTCTTGTGAAAGAATTGGATACCCTTCTTGCTTCCCTACCCCAAGGAACTGACCTTCATGATATTCTCTCCATCTCCTCCGTCCTTACCAAACCTCAAAACCTAACGATGTTCTTAGAGTTACTGCTGTGGCTGTTTCTGCATTTACGATTCTTGTTATTACTGTAATTACTGTTTTTAGTTTAAACGGTTAAATCATGCTAAGTCTACTGTTAAAAATTGTTGTCCTGCAACCTGACGTGAGCGTTCTGCTGTGGTTACCTTACCCACACACACACACACCCACACATCCATACACCCACACACCCACACACCCACACACCCACACACCCACACACCCACACACCCACACACNTAATACGGTTTCCTAATAAAAACTACACGTATACCAAAATAAAATGCGAAAAAGGGCAACCATCTCAACAGACAAAGCCTATAAAATAACGCACATAAATGAATTTGGCTTTTCATATAATTGTTAGACATAAATAAGTTTATCGGAACAGGTATTTAAAGTACTAATGGTACCAAACTGAAAATGTTTTGCCAAGGTGGGCCGTTTCCTAATTCCATTTTTTGAACAAAAAAATAAGGCTTTTGAGTTTTTTTTTTTTCATATCGTAAGTGGTTAGATAGTAATAAAGAGCGTACTGATGTTGATCTCGGCACAAACTCTTCAAAAGTATATTCGTTATTATGACAATAAATTTAAAAATAACTTTGAAAGTTTTTGGAAGTTTTAAAAAATATCTCCTCTGGGTCGAAGTTATTTTATTTTGTGTTCAGTTACCTCACTAAACCTAAACTAGCTACATGTTTCCCCACGGATTTTCATTTTCTCCAAATATTAACTTTTAATTTAAAAAAAAAAAAAATTCTCTTAGCCGATATTTACATGAAGCGTTGCCTGCTACAATTTGTGGTACGTAACATTTAGTTATATGTATATTTTTCATTACGTACGAAAACACATATGAAAGCATTTCTTCACCTTGTTGCTTGTATACGGGCTAGCAGCGTTGTTAATACAATTGTTTGCTAAACACGAAATTACGGTGTTGTCCCTTTACTCATAATTTACATTCGCCACGCACAGGTACTGTACACCGAGATAAACGTTTGTTACAGCAAACACATGGGCCAAAAATATATTAAATTGCCCTAGCTAAATATTTTATTGAGTAAACACAACTTTGAAAGCAACGAAATTAATATTGTTCCTCTAACAAAATACATGCATGAATTAATATAAGCTCTGTGTTGGGCCAAAATAAATCAGACTGTCANAATATTGTTCCTCTAACAAAATACATGCATGAATTAATATAAGCTCTGTGTTGGGCCAAAATAAATCAGACTGTCATACAAATATTTAGTCAAATCAGCTATATATATTTTTTTGTTTGGCCACTCATTTCATTGCTTTTATTCGAGCATTTATCTGGAGAGTTTGTGTTTGTATCTTTCGTTACAATTAGGACGGTGACAGTATTAACTAGTGTATTTATTGATGCTCAGTAATTATATAAACATCCTTAAAACAATTCCAACACGAACCTAAGAAGTATAACTGTAAAACCTAAATCGGCTCTCAAGACCTCGATGTTAAGAGCCACCCAAATATTTCACCTACTTTCACCTACTTTCACCTACTTTCACCTACTTTCACCTACTCACTGTAAAACTTAAACAATTTATTTGTGCACTTTTCCAGATTTCTAACTGTATTTATTAAAAATCATTCCCATTTGCTCATTAGTAGCGCCAGGGCACGGCACTCCACCGCAAATGATATAAGTTCGAATCTCGGTTGAACTTACAAATTCTTTACATTAACAAAAGTTGTTTAATGTACGTATAGCGAAACAAATGTTTTGTTGCACCAACCAAATATTTGTTTGGGAAAACCAAATAAGTAAAACAAAATAATTTAGTTTCAACAACAAAACATTTTATTGTGCTTATACACACAAATAATTTGGTTGTCAAACTAACTTTGTTAGATAAACAAATCCCTTTTTCTCAGCGTAGAGAAAAATATGTGAAGTTTGATCAAATGTTTATTGTAGATGAGCGAAACTCTGGATGCTGTTATGATACCTAGTAATTAATAGAGAATTATTCATGCTAATTAGTATGGCACCGATTGCTGTATCTCACTTCTCTTTAAAGGTAAATATATATATATATATATCTTGAATATTCTTAGCAGGTCTCACACAAGGTCATATATCAATCCTCAGAAATGTGCATTATTTAATCTCAGGGTGAGTATAAAAGAATACCCCAACTTTGAAGGTCTATAATATCAAAACAAAACAACCTACAACCTCGGTTGACCAATCAAATGAACCATGGAACCGTAAAATTTGTTTACCATACATTCATAAATGTTCAATGTGACCACCATGAGCGGCCCGAACGACATCTAAGCGATAATCAAACTAGTTCCACGCTCTTGTCCGCATTTCCAGTGTTACGGTTTGGATGGCGTTCGTAACTCTCGGTTAGAGGTTGCGAGGGGGTAGCGAGCTCGTATTCGACACGACAATGTGAAGGGGATGGTCTGATGTTTCCTTTATGGTGCGCCACCCCATTGGCACCTAGCTGTTTGTGGATACCTGAACGAGACGTTGCTGCAACGCTGGATTGGTCGAGGAGCAGCTGGTGAACAGACCCTTAATCACTGGCCCCCAAGAAGCCCGGATCTTACCCCGTGCGATTTTTTTCTATGGGGGTACATAAAGGATAAAGTATTTCGTTCACCATTGCTGGCTAACATTGAAGACCTCAAAACGAGAATTATGGACGGCATCCAAACCGTAACACCTGACATGCTGACAAGAGCGTGGAACGAGTTTGATTATCGCGTAGATGTCGTTCGGGCCTCTTGTGGTGGTCACATTGAACATTTATGAATGTATGGTAAACAAACTTCATGTTTCCACGGTTCATTTGATTGGTCAAACGAGGTTGTAGGTTGTTTGGTTTTGATATTATAGACCTTCAAAGTTGGGGTATTCTTTTATACTCATTTTGTATTATGCGATCTTTTCTGTAGACGTAGAATTGCTTTCTTTATAACACTCATGTGTTCGTGAACTCCAGCAGCACACGTCAAAAAAAGCCTGCACCGGCCAGCAACATGTCTGAAAGCAGCCAATAGGGAATGTTTGGAGGCACCCAGAAGCCAATCAGGGAACGTATATCAAAGGAACCTCCACGCTACTTCACGTAGGAACTCATTGACGGTAAACACAGTCAGGAGATGAATATAAGTGGAGATGGAAATATGCGTAGTGGATACAGGAGTGTTTTGGGTGACTTTTAATATGTCGAGGTCTTGAGAGCCGATGACGGTGAAGCGAGGCGAGTATGGATCAACGCCGCAATTCAAGGCCGGGGGAAACGGGAGATCCCCGAGAAAACCCGCTGACGAGCGGCATCGTCCGGCACGATTCCTACGTGCGGAAATGCGGGAAACCCCCGCTGGGAATCGAACCCGGTTTACCGTGGTGGAAAGCGAGTCCCTCGCCGCTGCGCAACCGCGGCCGAGCGGATGAAGTGCGGAGTGTATGGGTGGGGAAGATGGGAGCACTTTGAGAATACCAGCGGCCACCGGCAATCCCCGTTCCCTTTCCTCCCGCTTGTTGCCTATAATCGAACCCAGTCCACCATTGAGGTCGCTGATCGTTCGGCAAGTGGGTCCCCACATCCATCCTGTAAAATAAGAATATTTTAATTGAAAATGAGATACAATCATGAACCCTGTGATATCATTGGCTGAACAGTCTGTTACTTATTGCTTGAAAAATTATTGTACTGGCTATTCACGGTATACTCACTACTTTTGAACACTATTCTGAAGACCTAGTTGTAGGCACGCTGTGTATTATTACACCATATGTATGTTTGACATAGCCGCGGGCTTGATCATGTTGTTCATACGTTGATCAATTGAAACTGTGAAATTATTAGAAAAGTAAATACTTCACACATTTGCTTATTCTTACTCTTATGCGTATTAAAAATAAAAGGAAACCAAAATAATACATTTCAGTATTCACATAATTTTAGCTATCACTATTAATTTAACATTTACTTTCCCTAAGTCATTATCAACTTTACTGGTAGCATGCTAGCAACTGTGGCCGTTAAAATACAGTATATGTAGATAGGGGCAGCGACATTTTCAAATGTTGATATCAAAAGGGCTTAGCCAACCGTGAGGTGTTACATTTTCCGCCAGTGTCCGCACAGAGACTAGTAAAAAATAACTAAACTATGCGGAAACTGCTAATATTGTGTCATGATTTCAACTATAGTCAAGTCGTGGTTTATTCAGGAACAAATCAATGAAAAAAAAACACTCTATATCTGGTTGTTTCCTAAGTGTACCATGTATCATAATAGCTTTATACTTGTGGTTACACAAAAGTACACTAATTTTGGAAAAATTGTACCTTTTATTATATTTAGTCTATATTTTATAATATTTAATTTATAAATAATGTGAATAAAAGGAGAGAGAAAACAGGCGTGTTGGTAATGTTTAGTACGAAATAGTTATTTTGAAAACTATTACTAAACTGAGTGTGCACGAATAGATAGCGTTGTCCCCGCGGTGTAATTTTCTAGACTTGTTCAAGCTTGGAGGAATATCCTGGAGGTGGAAATTTAGCAGGGCTTGAGAAAAGTTTGAAGTAACCGTGAATGGAATATAGACACGCCGGCTCTCACTTCAATCTTCGCATCCATATTTTACAATTTACCATTTCTCATTTCTCTTCGTTAAAAATGTCCTTGACTGAATTTATCTGTTAGCGTGACTCCTGAGCTTGCTCAAGAAGTGCTTCTGGAGAAGGGGGGAAGGGAGCATTCTAACCTTCCAAGATCTACTAGGATGCCGCTCGCACACACGGGAGGCTGTACTTTGACTGCGGTAAACCCTTCACGGGGTATACAGTGGTCAGGTATTAGTCCTTCTCCTCGGGCGGTACCTTACCAAAACACCGGAAGTGACAACCACCGATCATGACCATTTCCTGGATACAACTCTGTTTGTTCCAGAGCACCCAGGGATAACGACCCCAGATTATGGATAACGGAAGGAAGACGCAAGTTCTTCATGGGATGGACAAGGCCAAAAGGCCTGGGAATGGAAGCAGAATGAGTGTATTTAATGTGTGAATGAATCGACCGTCTGCAGTGTGGCGTAGAACAACGCTCTTTGCGTCCGGGGGCGAGGAGGCTGGAAACAATCCTGGATACCAGCTGTTTCCCAAATCTAAGTCCGACACAGCCGGGTCGCACTGGGCAGAGAATGTGCTAAGGGAATGACGTCATACTTAACTTTACTCGAGAGCAGACCAAGCACGTGCGCGATAGTGTGTAAATATAAATGTGTAAGTATTTAGCTTTTGTGTGTTTAAATTCTTTTCGTACCAGTCTGACGGACTCAAAATTCAAAGTTCCCGGTGGCGCCCTGCGAAACAAAAGAGCCGATATATTTTTGTTTGTGGGGGATAACGTAAAAGTAGAAAGGAGCGCTCCTGGTATGACCTTTAATAGATATCGGCCACCAGGAGGGGAGGTTTGGTGAGGAAAGAGCCGGTTCCACCGGAAACTTTGTTAGGGTGAAGTTGTGAGAAAGAACGTATTATAGCAGAAAGGAAGTTGGGTTTCCTAGACAACGTATTATAGCAGAAAGGAAGTTGGGTTTCCTAGACAACGTATTCCCGGCTGTTGTGAAGCCATCTTTTGCTCCCCTGGACGTCGGGTTTGCCATCTTGCAAGTAGACATTTGTGTTATGTGTGTGCGTTGCCACATAGTGGCATTCCTTAGACTTGCGGCTATATGGGATTTTCAGACAAAATGCAGGAATGTTAGTAGGCATCATTGCTATCATGTTTTTGGCAGTGAAGCATTATGCGCATCTTTATTCGCATGAATGTTTTTATCTTGGATTTGAAAAAGTACAGGAAATATCAAATCAGAAATGTCTTATTAATATCACGTTTTGAAATTTCTTAGTGGCAATACGTAATTGCGTGCATAAGTAAACCAATCCGACAAATTTTTATACGCATGCTCTTAAAATTTAATTCTTCCACTCCTTATTGAGTGAAAATATGCCAAATTTACTTGTGTCTCGTTTTCGTCCTCATAACGTGTGGGGTATACATTTTGTCGTTTAGTGTCGTAAACATATTTGATCGAATTTTGACATGAATCAAAGTGAGGCGAAAGGTTAACTAACCAAGTTAACTGTTAATTTTTATTTTTGACTGGAAGTGTAAGCAACACAAAAAATAATTAATTGTCTTAGTCATTAGTTACGAATTTGCATTCGCCGGAATGCCACAAAAACTTCTGGCTGATTGAGTCACTGGTTAATATTAATTTTTGACATTTGCCGTAACATCTTCCTGAAATCACTAATCACGTTGTCGTGGAGAAGATGAATTTATAGTTTTGTTCAACTTGAGTTATAATTGCACGGCTTCCACATTCACACATATCACCTCGCCCATAGGACAATATTGCTTCCACTTCTGGACGTAACTATTACACCAAGTTACACCTATATTAAAGATATCGGTTGAAAAGTTAAACATATAATTTGATTCCTAGACTCACTATCGCAACTGAAATAAAAAAAAAATATCCAAACTAAGATTTTCTGAAGTCTTCTGTTTCACGAAACAGCAATTTGACTTAAGGGTGTTCGAGAAACAGAGGTTATTTTCCACATTTCAATCATATCATATTTTCTCGTGGTTTCTACTAATACTATCATTAAAATAGGCAAAATAATTTTTTTAACCCGAATAAAAGAAATTATAGAGATTTTGATTTAATAATTTTTTTCGTACAAGCATCAACAACTAATAAAATTAATACGTTAGGTAACAGCTCAAATTAATTGCCCATGCCATCAAAATGCAATGAAGAATATTTCCCTGGATATTAGTTACTTTGTTCTCTCGTATTTCATTTTTTAAAAACTATTAGAATAAAAGCCCCTAACATGGTGAACCGAGTAATGCATTTGCTTCACGACAGTTAAGCTGAAACCAAACTTCGTGTTAAAATAATACTCTGAAACTTAAACGACGTTTAAGATATGAAGTTTAAATTCTCATATTTATGTCAAAAACCTAATTAATGTAATAAAAAAAATTTGGATTTTTTTTACATAATCATTGCTATCATGTTACGAAATTATGAGCAATACTGAACATCTTGAACACCCGGAAATAACTCTTAGAGAAATTCTAGGAATAATCTAAATTGCGAGTGACAGTGAGAGATATAGGCAGCGTCTAACAGCTGACGCCTTGAGCGTCGGCGAGGCCGACATGAGGTAGAGATAGAGCAGCCACGGAATGCAATGGTGGGGAAATGGGAGTCCCCCGAGAAAACCGCACCCCGCTGAACAACAATGTCCTCCATGTTTCCCACTTGCGAATGTCCAGGACGAACCTGCCGGCAGTTGAACTGGGCATATGCGAATATTCTTACGCATTAAGAATTATCTAGGAAGCATTTCCTTCTTGTGATTGTCAATATTTATACATATTTATTTATAGGCTTATCTATTTGCAAATTTCTGTTCAGATTTGTTATTGAAATTCAAACTACATTATTGCAAGTAATAACTACTTCATAGAATTCCTGAAACCATAATGGACTGATTTTAGTGTGTATTTTTTCATGTGAGACTGAAACAGAGTCAATAGTGAGGTAATTTTTATAATGCTTACGGCTGCAACGAAAAAATCCTGTGCAAAATATCAGGAACTTAACACCATCTCTTATCATAAGTCTCTATTCCTTCACAGCACTAGTTTGCAAATAGTTCATCTGAAAAGTTATCTATGATGAAACAAAATAAATTTAAGTTGGAAGAGAATTAAGGGAGTAGTTTCTATTCCATCTTCAATTTTCCTTACAAATCTTCTTAATGAAAATTTATTACCAGACATAAAAAATCGAAGCTAGATATGACACAGAGGACTACATAACTCTTTTTTTTTTTTTTTGTAATTTGTACAGTTTCAAATATACCTGTATTTTCCCATTTGGGATTCACGTTATTAAATAATGAAGTGATATTCGATTGCGGTTACATATGTGAATCTAATCATGTAAGAAAATTAATTTGGGTTTCGAAATAACTTTTACGATGTTCCCAATGCATGGATTAGCTTGGCTTTTAAATATTGACTCCGAAAATTAAGTTGTGGAGGTAGATACGAAAACCCAACATGGCAAGGACACTTCCCACTTAAAGTCCACTTTGGCATGTTTTGCAAGACTTAAAATTTCATCAGCGAAAATTCGAAGTTTTATTTGATA
>NQII01000058.1:620005-681002 GCA_002778355.1 Clitarchus hookeri | reverse complement strand
CCCCCCCGACCACTCAAGCTGCTACCCCTTCCTATAGTCTGTCTCCCAAGAGAGTGCGCTGTAACTCACAGTTCTGAAGACAGTCCGGTTTACATGCCGGCAGTGTTGTCTCCCCCCTTAGACTGAAAGCTGAGGTAGGAACAAAACTGTCAAACTCACATGGTCAACACTGATCAATGTGTTTGGTTATATATTAGTTTTCAAAAGACCAACACTTATATATATATATAAAATAATTTCACCAATTTCAATTTAATCAAACGGCATTCCAAATTTGATTATAGGAAGTACACAAATATCTCAAAGCACTTGTTTACTAAACAGTATTCTAAACCCCAAATACAATTCACGCCATTTTCTGCTAGTCGCGTTGGCAGGAAAGCAGTTGAATTATGGGACACGGAGACTGGTTGTGCGCAGCCAGCTCATATTTAGTCTATGGCCTTCCCCCGTCACAGATGACGTAAGCACACTGAGCTGACTGCGTGGCGTAGGGATAGCAGGAGATTCCATGATATGACGTCATTGAAGCTGCATGCTCGTCCATCACCGTAGTGTGATACCTAAAACATTGCAGGGAGGTTTTTTTATATTTAATGCACGTAAAATGTGGACATTTTTAAACAAATAACAATAATGAAGCTAAACTTTCAGGCTACATATTAACACGATCTGATAAAGTAGTTTCATTTTAATTAGAATAGGCCATGTTTCCAATGTTGAGGGTGTCACAACATGGCGGACATGCTTCATCATGTTATCACGCACATGCGTGGACAAGTCCACCCCTTGGCTGACTATCAACCTGCCCAGTATGCCAACAGAACATATCTTGCCGTGGAAATAACTGTACTGTGAAAGAAGTTCACTTGTTTGTTGGACGGACTGTACCTTGGAGCGGTCCTGGAGAACGTCTAAATATCGCAGCCGGCGCCACGTCTTTTGTCCGAGGACTTTCCACTCAGGACTCGGCGTCGTCACAGGACGAAGAAGGGAAGAAGACGAGAAGGGCAGCAACAAAAAAAAAAAAATGTCGCAGTAATCACGAAATATCGCAAATACCTTTCCTTACCTCGCTGCCCCCTCCCGTGTCCCTTTCGATACGAAATATTTCTTTTTATTGCGTGGCACGGGTGCGCCGGGATTTTTTTTTTACGCGAGTGCCGGTCTGGAGAAGGGAAATTGTTCTCTGGGAGACGACCCACGGATTACGCGGGGAATAAAATACCATGTGGCGAAATAGCTGTGGCCAGAGGAGGGAGGTAAGGTAGAGCGCGCGCTCGAGATGCGCATGGTCCCTCTCCGTGTCCCAACATTGGATTGCTCACCTGCCAATACGACAATCAAGAACGACGTGGGTAGGATTTGAGGTTAGAATACAAGTGCTCCGAGGAGTTTGTATACTTTCTCTAACCCAGTTTTACTGCAATTGGATTGAATCCAAATGTGTAAAAAGCATTTTATTCATATAAAAGGGCTTGTATTTTGAAAATTAAGGAATAAACAAACACGTTAATCACTGCTGATTATATGACTTTGACAGTTGAATGTGTTTGGGGTAGTTCAATGTTGTATATAGTGTGTGTATGTGTGTGTGCACGCTTGCGCTAAAATTTGGAGGCATTAAGTGAATCGTACGTAGCTTTAAACAAATACAAAGTGCCGTCCATATTAAATAAACACATGCAAAAATTACAGTTAATTTTACTATTTCTCTTACACAGAAACTAAATACACGAAAACCTTTTAAAATAAAAACAATTATAAAAAAACTTTTTTTTAAATCTAAGGGTTGCCTAAGAAAAAATATTTCATATGACTCCAGGGAAGTACGTGTAATGCTACACTTAATACTATCCAAAAATTATTTTACTGTCATTAATTTACAGAAAAATAAATATTTTTTGGTGTGGATAACATGACATGTTTAATAAGCTCCAGGATTGTTCGAAAAACTCTTTCACTAATTAATATCAGCTGGTAGTTAATTGTATGTTCTAAAATGAGTAGAACGGTTTTTTTTAACATCCGTTATTCCAAAAGTATGGTAACACACATATATAAAATTTAATTGTTTGAAATAACACTTGTTCCTCACAAATACAAAACAGTGACTGTTGTGCTTATCAACTACCTTCATAACACACTTTGCACGCGGAAAGTTATGATGATAAACTAAACGAGAAATGAATACAAGTTTTTCAGTGAGGTTTTAGAATGGACCTGAAGTGAAAACAGAAATAAACGTAAAAATAAAATGGAAATAAAAATTGAAACGAATCTCGTGTTGTTAGCATGAGTCACAAAACTATGTTTTGGTTAAGTTCTTGTAACATCGTAGGATTGGGTTTCGGTGGTCTAAAGATTATAACATTATTAAATTTTTTGAAGACGTAATATTATTTTTCATGTATGTATTTTTGCAGCAGTAATTACTTTTCTTATTGCATCAATTAACTAATCTGACAATTTTGTGTACGGAATTTATGAGTGCAATATATATTATACGTCTTTAATGTTTGTTACGTTTATGTCTACGTAAGCCTTAGCCAAAAGAGAACGTTGTTTATAACAGCTCTGGCAGCCAAGTGGTACGATATATTGAAATAGCCTAGCGCTCTCGTGATTGGCGGCTTATTCAAATACTGCACGTCTTCATTTTAAAATGTTTAAAAGGTGATTCTATCAGAGATAAGCCATCTTGAATCTCTTTTAGGCGGGACAGCTAACCAAACTGGGTTAAGGCTGTTTGGGTTTTTATTTAATTGAAAATAATGTGATCGAGTTACGAGTTCTGGAAAAAGGCCGTCCTGATGGTATGAAGACGCGTGGACGTGGTTATATAAGAGGAAGGCTTGCACGGTCGCCCCCCCCCCCNTCTGACGACCTCGTCCTACATGAAGTGCAGAATTAACTGTGCAATGCGCTATAGGGCCGCGAGACTTGGCTTGGTAAACCAAGACAGAAGTTCTCTCACGGTATTCTGGCAAATACCCAGTCCCAGGACCAACGTCTTCGGAAACTTCGAGATTTCCACAGAATTAAAAAAAAAAAACACCCAAGTTTTACGAGTATTTAATATTAAAAGCAGAGACTCAATTTTAAATTATTTATTGGAAACCTACGGCTGCCATCTTGGAAATCAAAACCCGAACTGATTTTCCGCAAATTAATTCACAATACCTAGGCAGAAAGAATCGATTTGCTCGGAGTTAAGCAAAAACATTAGTAAAAATATTTTAATTGTTTTTTCAAGCATTTTGAAATTTTCCTCAAACTTTAATTATTAGTTAAAAAGCTGAATGTGAAAGCGTACTTAAGTAACCAGAGAAACGTGTGTTTCCAAGACCGTATTTTATAACAAATTCAATGAATTTTTATTTTCTTGCTGATTATGACCAGGCTAATCAAAGAGATTGCTGTTTTGATTCCACTAGGTTTCCTTGCAGTTCTGCTGCTAATAATTTCATTATTTTTATTATTCTTGAAACTTCTCTGCTGTGTTTTATTTTCAGTAGCTATGTGGATCATCGGTATTATTTTCCATGTGTTCCTTTGATTTAGTTTTGTTATCTAGCTGCCTGGTCCAGACAGTTCTCGAGAATTTCCAGCAGCAGGCAACAACGTTTGGAAAGTGTGTTCAAGCTGTGCTCGTTCACAACCATCACGCCTTGACGAGTCGGGCGAATAACACAACTTTGCGATACTGTAACTCAGTGTGAACGAGTAAAGAATTTCTCTTTATCAAGCCGTTACTTACACAGAGATGTTGGCGGTCTCGCCTATATCTTACAACTCTAGTAATACAGTATATATAACTGCAACATATTCAATATTTTACATCGCATTCTCAATCGTTAAATAACACCACGCCCTCAACGTCGACCAACTCATATTCTCATTCCCTTGAGTGCTAAAGATTTTCCCACTTTGTTTACTCTTATATAAGTTATCATTTACATACGCAATGAGGCAGGTTAGTAGCGTATAACTTCATATTCGTAGCGAAATAATTCTTGACATTAACAACAGAAATATGCGAGCCCATGAATAAACAAGAAGTTACTGATACTATTGATGAGCTTACTTTCCTCAACTTGGGTGCAACTAATTTGTAAATAATTTCTTGAAAGTTGAGTTGATAGGTAGGACTTGTCTCGTTGAAAGCAATGTCTTTAGAAATGAAACCAGAAACATATGCAAGAGTAGTGAGACAATAACAAACACACACGTGTCTTACCCGTCAAACGAACTCAGAAAACCTCGTACCATAACCTAGTGTGCAATCGAATGCATTATAGACGTCAGATTCGAACATCACATTCGAATTTAATTAATCTAATGTTTCGAATGATAGAATTTACTAATATAAAATATTTACGGGAGCAGTTATTTTGGAAATAAGTGATTGAGCGACTTTAAACACGCAAGTTTAGATGGCACACCAAAGCGCTACTTGTGTGAAGAATTTTGCGAAAATCGGTTGATTGGTTCCTGATATATTGCATTAAATATCCATATTTTTTAAGGAGAACAAAAAAGTTATGTTTTAGCAAATTCGATGATTGAATACAGCCAGGATAAAAAAGTAAAGCTGAAATCGTTTACATAGTATCTGAGATACCGCACACAAAGATTAAATGCTTTAATAGCCGCCATCATGATAATAAGTGTCTATCACATTTAAAATTCATATAGTTATATGACCTACCACATCAAAACTATTTCGCCAAATTGTAAGAAGGTGTAGATTGTTTCCCGAAATATTACATCAAAATTTTATTTTTCATGTGGCGTCTCTTACAAAATGACGTTAAAAAGATGCTCCATGTAGACGCATTTGATAGTTGTAATATATACTGCCAACATACAAAATTAAGTTGGAATCGATTACAAGGTTTCGCCGATATAAAATTCTGAGCTGAAATAACTAATTGGTTGCCATTTTGAAAATAAGTGCCTGACATAACTGAAATATATCATTTAAATTAATCTGCCACAGTACTACTTGTTTGCCAGATTTAGGCAGGAATAGGTTCATTGTTTACCGAGATATGTCATAACAACTTTATTCACGTGGCACTATCTTACAAAATGGCTGATGAAAGTGGTTTTGTGTCGGAAAATATGATGTTTATAATATATACTTCCAGTATACAACATTTGTTTGAAATTGGTTTAATGGTAGATATAACAGCAGATATAACAAATAAACTTAAAATATTTATATGGCCGCAATTGATAAAATAATAATCTTATCAAACTCAATTACTTACGTTTACATGACCTGTCAAATATTACTTACCTACCAAATTGGGTGAGAATTGATTTAATAGTTTTCAAGATATAACATAAAACCAATATTTTTTTCATATGGTGCTATCTTTCAAAATGACTGACTTACAACAATGAATTTTTCTATTTTTCAAGCTTACACGATGCTTTGACAGTATACAATACTTGGTTTAAATGGGCCAAAAGGTCCCGAGATATGACATATCACCCTAAATATTAAAATTGCCGCCATTTTTTAAGTAAGTTCCCAAAGTGGTTGAAAACTACAAACATAAGGCGTCCTTTTTAAGTACTATATACACATTTAACAAGTTTGGAGAAAATAGGTCCACGCGTTCAAATACTAAAGGGGGCTGGGGGACGCACCCGCACAGACACACGCACACACACACACATACACGTACACACACAAACACAGACAGGAAAATTATCTTATAAGCCTTGCTTTCCTTCAGAAAGTCGACTGAAAATAAACCTCCTCTCAATAAAGTGATAATTGTTCAATATTCACAGAAACTTATCGAATATCATAACTCGAGCCTCATTCACGGACGTTGACCTGGTTCAAATTCAAGTGAGGACAGATTTTATTCACTGTCTTCCTTAAAATAAGCGATTGACACTAACATCAAATATCACCCATAAATTAACCCTTCTTATGAGGTACATTTAAATGTTGTTAACAGTATAAAAAAAATATGCTTAAAATAATTTATGGAAAATGATTTAATTCACTTACGACTACTGCAGTGCATTTGCATTTGCTTGTTCTGTACGCGAAAAAATAAAAAAGTAACTATTATTTACTAATGCGCGTGTTTGATTTATCTTTATGTTCTTGAACGTTCACACTCTCCGACGCACGCACACACTCGAGAAACAACACTCAACATCTTCACTCTTGCTCGGTTCCTGCTGACAAACTGACATGTATCCAGCTCTCTCCAGAACACGCACTAGAGGTAATTGGTAAGGTAATGGCGATACAGCGGCGAAGGGGATGAGACAAGAAGGCACAGATACCTCCTACTGGCTGTGTCAAAGCGAAACACTTTTCTTACTGTAGACCTGGCGGACTGTGTCGGACGAATGCATCACCCCCAAGTGGCCACAAGAATGCACTGCTGAGAAATGATGCGTCAATGTTTGTAGACGAAGCAAATCGAGATAGCTGGGAAGAAAGCCTGATGTAAGTTTGAGGCTGTGAAAGAAGAGCGCTAACCAACTTCAGATTACAGTCGCAACTGTAGTTCATGTAGAACTAAGGATGAGTTTCCCCCTTCCTTGCCTCTCTAACATCCACTCGGGGGCGGGCGATGCACCCCACCTTACTCCCACACTGTAGACGCCGAGAGGAAGTACTTTAACTAGGGCCAGTGACTTTTCGCGTAAAAATCGGAGCACACAGTAGACTTCAATATTATATACACGCCTCAGCTGTTGTTAAACCTCCATTGGCTGCTGGTGCCGTGTCCGTCTTTGACCACGCCACTCAGGACTAAGTAACTCCGACACTGAACCTTCGTGATTCGTGCGAAAACGGTTAACACGGGCCAGAACATTTTTTAGCCTACCAAAGAAGCTGGATGACCCTACAGTGCTTTGGACTGTATCTTGTCTTGAAATCTTTTCGCGAAATATCACTGCCCCTAATTTTAACCCATGCCTGGTTTGTTTGAGCAGCTGCGCCTGTCATTGAACCTATACTATAGCACTTTCTTTGAAGTGTAATTTATATTGTAGCCCTCGGAAATATTTCCTTGCCGACGATAAATTAAATGCACCGATGTGGTGCGACCTTATACCTCCGAGAGTGTGAAAAGGTTGCTAATTATAATATTGATAAAAATTATGGGCATTATTTAATTCAAGAATTTTGTTTATTGATAGGTTAATTAGTATTAACTGTTACAGACATTGGTTTTGAATTCTCGGCACGTATACGTTACTCTCGCCTCTCAACGCCAATTAGTAAATAAACATATAACTGAAAATGGGTGCATTCAATTGACATATCTCATCCGAATTATTTTTCTACTAGCGCATCCTATCATCATCACGTTGCGCTATTTACAAAATAGTGGAGTTGTTTGAGCCGCTCTTAATACTGAGATCTCGACAGTCCATGCTGGTGAAGCGAGGCGAGAATGAAGCAGCTCCGGAATGCAAGGGCTGGGGGAAACAGGAGATCCCCGAGAAAACCCACCGACCACCGACATCATCCGGCGTAATGACCACGTGCGATAATCCGGGAGCTACTCCACCGGGAATCGAACCCGGTTCGTCTAGGTTGGGAGGCGAGAGCTCAAGCCGCTTTTCCACCGCGGCCCCATGTCAACGAATTGAGTTGCGTGCGTTCGAAAGGAGTACGATCAGAGACGATGGTGTACCACAGGATAAGCTTACACCTTGCTAGAATTCAACGTACTGCACACATGTCGAACAGCATTTTTTAGTCATTAGCTGTCATGCATGTATGAAGCATTTAGCCTATTTCACTAGGCCAATCAACTTTCTGATACTCTAGAGCAGAACCTCTGTGATTGGTCTTCAAAGAACTAAGCCGAGTCTAAAATTGGTTAAAATCGTGAAAGGGAAAACTTTCTAGTGTGCCGAAGAATTAATTAACGAGCCTAACTATTGGAACCGTTTAGTATTTTAATGTACTCTGCACTTGCGCATCTCGCAACAAATGAACAACGTGCTGGGTGTTCACTGGTGTAAGTATTGGCCATTCACAGACGAGAGGTGCAGAAACTTTAGTAAATCAGATTTCCCTCAAGGAAAGCACTGAACACAAGTAGCTATTGATTCCTTGTCTTGTACAATGGCGACCATAAATACCCCCCCGTGTGCAGCATGCCCTTGCTCATGGATACGGTAGCTCAACGGTTTAACAGTTTGAATAGTATTCGTATCTGAGAGAGGAACTCATAGTTGTTGCTGGGAGCCACACTTGTCCAATGGGAAATTCTTTAAGTGAGCGCGACCTTGGTATGCGACGCTGAGGACTGATGAGTGTCTCGTGCTCGACGACTGACTGCGTGCTGCACTGAAAGATAAGTTCACTGATTTGTGTGTTAAACACGCACAACTACACATTTATTAATGCTTAAATAAGTTACGCGACATTTTTTATTGATATGAGTCGTGCTTTATTATCAGATTTCTGTGTTAGTATTGACAGAAAACGAAGCTTGTCTGTTTAACTAAATAAATAATACGTTATTATTTCTAGGCCTCAGGTCGCACTGCTGAGGAAACAGCGGGAGATTAATGTCTGTTAGGTTGGTTATTTGCCATTACGTTTCCAGATTATGTATGTATGTATGTATATATATATATATGTGTGTGTGTGTGTGTGTGAACATTTATATATACACATAAACGAGATTTTTCATCGTGGTGGCCATGGAAAACTTATTGTTTTAATTTATTTAAACTAAATAACGTTAAGTGTGCGATTATTGGTGTTTGATTGGAAAGTGTATGCTATGGCCAGTGCTGTGAAAAATCCCTTGACTCGAAATCGTTCCGTGATAAATAGTCGTTCATACGGATGCAGCTTTTAATTCAAGAATTCACCCAATAGTCACTGACAAACTGTCATTTTCAAATAGTCGATTTCAGCCGTTCTCTTTAGACCCGATGCGATTTTTTTAATCTCTTGCAGAATATTCTTTGATGTGCGCACTCGCATCCTGATTGGTGGATTGCTTGGGGCCAACAGAGAGAAAATAGGCGAGGACGGTGAATCTTTTAGCTTGGTTGGTGGAAAACAGGAGTTTTCTTTGCAGTTGAAGATTAATTTGTTTCACGGTTCTTTGACGCCGTAAATATAAAGAAGCGACATCAAACAGCCTAGTTATTAATTAATGTTCAGCCAGCGCATAAATTGTGCGATGATCCGTACAGTTCCTTTATCGCAAGGGAGACTGGAGGAGATATATTAATTATTTAATTTTTGGGCCACAATCTATTTCAGTCTGCAAGTTCTCAACAACACTTTTGTTTTAATTCTAGAAGTTTTGCACGATTACCTGTCAAAATCACGAGTTAGCTTGTTTTTTCATAATGGATAAAAGGTCAAACTGAATGTAAATGTGAAGTACTATAAGCCGAAGGACACCGATTTATTAATCTCTTTTATAAACACAGTTATCGAATAAAGTGTTCAAATATTTAAGATGTTTTATCGGTCACGTGTAAAAATAATTAAAGTATTATAAAACAAAAAAAATTAAATTAAATAGAAAGTATTTTACATAAAATTAAACATTTTTTCCTATGTAAAATATTTTATTTCTCCATGAATATTTTTTTAACAGTTTCCAAAGCAAAGCTAGGCTAATGATATCACATTCCATTTCGTGTGAGCCCCCCCCCCCCACCAACCAAAAAAATTGAAATCATGCATCAAATTTCACCAAGCTTAGAACACTTACAATATTTGACAAGAACACCACATTTTTATAGTTCATAATTATACTGCATAATTATTTCCAAAATGACGGCCATTTAAAATTTCTGTGCTATGTAATCACTCACGATTCACGAATCATTCAACCGATTTGAACCGGAAATGTACGTTAGTGGTTCACAATTTTAGTACTGAACAAAGAAAAACGGCATTTCTCATTAGTTCGTCAGTTTGGTAGCTTACTAAGCCCTATATAAATAAACTAAACTCCCACGCCATATTTCGGAGACCACTCAACGGATTGCACAAAATTTGCCATAAAAAAGTGATTTAATAGTACACCATAAATGTGTAACATAATGGTAACTGAAATCCTTATTTTTTAAATGATAACTTCATAAATATTACATACTTGCTGTGACCGCGGCTCCGCTGGCGTGGACTGCAGAATTTTTGTTAAGGTAAGATTATAGATATATAAATGCTAACGCAGAGTTTTTTTTAGGTGTTTTTATTCTACACAATTCTTTACTACATGACATTGTTCCATCTTTAACGGTTTAGACAGCGTATTGCAAGAGAGCGCGCTGGCGGCAAACTTTTTTCCGACTTGATTCACTATTATCGCCACTGCTTGTTGAGTGCTCGTTAGAAATACAATTTCAGAGCACTCCAACGTAATTGAAAGTGTATTATTTTGAGTATCTGTATCTGAAAACATAGACGTAGATACAAGGACCCTGCATCGAACCTTGCTACATATTTGCACCAATAAAATTGAAGTGCCTAGGCGCAGCACGGCAGAAATATTGCATGCGTGCCAGTTCTGAACCTTTTGTTCTTAGTGGTGATGGAGGCGCTTGATCTGCGTGGCAGTGTCACCCTTATCACTTCCGCGCTTCTCGGACTCAAATGTGGAAAATAGCCGCAGGTAGGCGGGCCCCTTAACAGTTAGTAGTCCGGACATCTGCGAGGCTGAAGTGAGGTGAGTACGGAGCAGCGCCGGAATGAAAGGGCGGGGAGAAACCGGAGATTCCCGAGAAAAAACCCGCCTGCAACAGCGGCATCGGCCGGCACGATTCCCACGTGCGAAAATCTGGGAGCGACTCTGCCGGGAATCGAACGCGGTTCGCCTTGGTGGGAGGCGAGCAGTATAACCACTACCTCACCTCGGTCCCTAGTCCGGATATATTGTCTGTAGGCCTAGCTTTTTGGTTTGCGCGTTTGACTGCATCTCCGCAAATAAATATACCAGGAATACAAGTTTTAGCCAGAAAAGAAAAAATGCAAAAAGAAATTATCTAAACAGATATGGTTTTGTTTTTATCATATTAAGTGTATTCAGAGAGTAAAAAAATAGTAAAATTTGTAAAAAAAAAAAAAAAAAAAAAAAAAAATCACATTTTTAGAGTTTGCCTGCGTATATTCCGCAAGGAGAAGGAGACGAGTAAAACCGTACAGTTGTAGTTAGATACGTGGGATTTCATTAAAGCCCTACTGTTACATATGTAACGTGCAGAGGAACGTGTGACGAAGGAAGATCTGCACGCCTTGTGCATATGCGCGATGAAGCATTGGGTGCGCGTGTTATTGCAGTTTTAAGTTGGAATTGCACAGGAAGCTCCTCGGTCGCGGGCTAACCAGTCGATATCCAGTGGTCGGCGAAGGGTGTATGACAATCGATAGGCCGGAGTCGATACAAGAACCGCGGCGTGCGTCGCTCGATCCCGGCTCGGAACGGGGGTTTTCATTACACTTTCATGTGACGTGCTGTGCATTTAAACGCCTCCACGTCTCTCGACGACGTGGGCTGGGCTGTTCCAGCATGCCGTCCCACCCTCCTCGCCCTTCACACGCCATACTTCTTCACCCTCGACCTGCGAGAGCCCGGCATATCGACCACCGCCACGTAGTTGCCACTCGCCCTCACGGCAAGTGAATTATTACTGAGGCGGGGTCACGGGAAAAACTCCTAGCTAAATGTAATTTTTTGAAGGTTCTTCCACCTTCGACCGGAATGCAAGAGATAAGCCCCCTCGTAAAGTACCGATAACACCACGCAAATGGCTAGATTAAGATGACGTAAATCCAGGGAAGACATCGATGGCTAGAGGTCTGCGTGACGTCAGATTGGTGAGGCTAGGGCACTTCGCCCATTGGACCACGACAACATGAGAGCCATAGTTATGGTACAGTCTCCTCCGACATTTTGAATTATCCGTCTGTGCGCTCGTAACTTTCTTTTCCAGTGAAATAACTAAACATTTCTTGCTATAACATTTTTACATTTTACAAATGGCTTCAAATGAAGGTGCCAGATTTTATTCACTTGATCTGGTAACTGCCGAACGTTGAGAATATTGATGATAATATAATCACGATGCTGCACTGATTATGCCATAATTACTTGACAAAAATACAGAGTAAATGTTTGTTCTACAGCGTAATGTATACTGTCGAAGAGGTTTAGGCGTGGTTTCAAGATAAGCGCTCTTAACTCATTCAGCCTCGGTATACACAGTTGTGCCCATAATGAGGAATCCTATTTTTTGCCGTTACTGTACACCACGAGGCTTAGTGCACAATGATGTTCCCTGTGGGTAACTTATTTTGAATCGTGCTATTCGTCTGGGTTATGAATGGTTAATGATACTGTAGTTGAACACGAATCATAGATTTCATTGGATGTGATGACAGAAGAGGAGCTTAGGAGACTCTGTCACCTGCCAGATTAAAATATTTATGTATTTCTACCTAATTAAAATTTAGGAGTATCTATTGAAAAATGTGACAAAAGAAGCTTAGCTAATTACTTTACCCATCATTATAGACATTATATATGACCTACTAACGCATATTTATGCAACAATTAACTTAATAAAAAACTTTATTAATTAATTTAAGCACACCTTTTAATGGCCACTAGGGAACACCCAATAACAATTAGGTACAAAAATGTGCACAGAAACACGAAATGTAATGCTTCCATAGTGAAACATTTTCAGTACTGACCCTGACTTTTCTGTTATGACACAAAACAGATTAATTTATGTATAAGGGGTGATACACTCACTTAAATACAGCACCAGTAAAAATGATTATTTGCAACACCCGTGGACATATATTAAATTGGGTCTGAAAAAGTTAAGCAACAGAAATAAGCTGAAAACCAGAACGCCGTCTGTCTGGAGGTAATGATGTAGTTTGTCCGAGGTCTTTAAGTCCATCTCAGCTTCCAAAGCCAGATTTTGAGAGTCATAACCACCGTCTTCGTAACGGTGTCGTCACAAACTTGAAGTGCCTGTGGTCAGCTTGTTTTCAACGTATTGCCAGCATTAGTTGAAAATAGTTCGCCCAAAAAAAGGTAACACATTTTATATTCCTGTCATAAATTATAAACACACCCAGATATACATACACATAAATACATTAATATATACATGGAATAATAATAATAATGGCTTGTGGGGAGTGCACCCAGGGCAAGGCAACACCCTCCGAGTGACGGTCTTTCCAGCTGGGACCCGTAGGTGACCGTCATCCCCGGGCATGACAGAAATGAGACCCTAGAATGGAGCGGTGCTGGAATGCAAGGGCGGGGAAACGGGAATACCCCGAGAAAACCCGCCGGCAAGCGGCATCGTCCAGCACGATTCCCACATGCGAAAATGCGGGAGTGAACCCGCCGGGGGTCGAACCCAGATCGCCGTGGTGGGAGGTGAGCGGCCTGGCCACTACGCCACCGCATTATATAAATTTATATGCATATACATATTCATACACACATATATACTTATGTGTTATATTTAGCGTATTCAGTGGCATAATCAGCTTTTAAAATATATAGCTACGTTGTTACTTTGTACTTCATTCTATTTCAATCTTCTGAATTTTGAATGAGAACACAGCGCCCCAGCCCGCCTCATCCAGTTATATGCAAGAGTCTGGTGACGCAACTTGGCGAAGTTAGGGCATAACCGCCTTGTCTTACACTTAACCAGTGTAATAATGAAAAATATGTAACAAAAGACAACACACACAGATAGTAAATCACTAAGTTATGATAATGAGAATATCATGTGAATTTCAATAAAACGATGGACAACATACACCGACAGCAAGACGACTAAGAGATGAAACGGAGGATAACAAATATGTGTCCGTTTGGCGTTTTATTCCCTTAAACATAGCTCTCGTAACTGTTTATTGTTCTCAAGCTCGCGCCCATTGCTATTGTTGGAGCGTTGTCGTTCCATTACTACTTTCGCATGGTGGTACTGGAATTTACCAGCAACACGCTTCACTTTCTTTTCCATCGTGTGCAGTGCTGTACATTTGTGACGTAATAAACGTGCCCATATGAATTGTCCAGAGAACGAACAGTCACACCTACACTCACACGAAGACGTTCAACCTCTTACTAACGTACCAGTTATTTTCAGATCATCATGGATATGTTAGGCGTACTTACGAAGTTCCAAAACTCATAAATCCGCTGAATTTGTACTTGAACATTCCCAGGTAAGAACTTGCATTTCGTTTATTATTGTTATGTTTACTACATGTTTACACGAGGCCGAAATAATAAGTAATTAATAACTATTCAGAATTAGACACTTTTGCGCCCAAACTGCAACTGATATTATCCAACAGTTTATTTAGTAACATTAACTATCGGTATTTTGTAAAATGTATTATTTTTAGTAGTGTGACAAAGTGTTTTTTTTGTACATTTTTCATGCCTGTGTGTTTTTTGTTAGGGTAATTGAGAAATATGACCTTCACTCAACGGAAGTGCGCATAAAAAACTACGGATTTTTTTCCCCAGTATTATTTAAACTTTTTTTTCTTTCAGATTCGTATGAATTGTTATTTCTTGAGTATGTTGTATAAATAAGTCAATATCCGTTTAATAGCTTTGCACTCGTATATTCACGTTGTACTTTTCAATGCAAAAAACTATTAAACAATAGTGAGGTGCGTTCAGATGTATTCTTCCGAGTTATTGCGTCATTTAGGCAAAGTAAAGGTATTTGTAGTAGTTATGAAATGAAATTTCGAATATATATTTTTTTAAATTTTTTTGCACGATGACTTTAATAGACTAAACTTTGAGCATTGCTGTCTTTTGAAACGTTTCGCAGCAACATTCAACCTCAAACACATTATGTGTCTCAGAGAATTGATAACGCAAGTAATGTTCCAATAATTTGTTTCTGGTAGAGTACAATCATATTATGATGGTGGTTAATTCAGGAATAAAATCGTATCATCGAAATATGAAATTAAAAAATTAAAACAGCTCTACGGAAAATTTCAGTAAAACAAATTTTAATATGGAACTGGTAATCTTAAAGGTTACACTTAATAAGATTACAAGTTTATCTGATATGTGGATGAGAGAGACAGATAAAATAACATATTATTAAGAAACGCAGCTATATACCAATTTACAGCATTATTTCACCTCTATTTACAAACGAGAGAAAATTAAAATTATTCAAAGAGTTTTCTAGACGCGTGGATCTCATATAATACCCCATAAAATTAATTACGCCCTAAATCAATACACACTCACTGTTTTGGTTACCAGACTAAGGCAGAAAAAAAAAATATTGCAGGAAATATCTAAAACATTTGCGACGTGTACTTTGCTAGCAATTTGTATAAATAAAATGGTCGTACAAAAATATTAGCTAAAATTATTTGGCACGTACGTGTAACACTGACTACATTCTATTTTGAAACGTCATTTTGATTTACTATAAAATGTGGAAAATAAAGTTTTTGAAAGCGGTTTTTTTTTATTTCGCAGTTTCTAACGTGTCAGGAACTTTTACTGGTTTTGAAGCACACGGAGGTTACACACATAACCTCGCTGTCACTGGCTGAGGGCACTGCCCATGTTAACAGTTGACATAACAAACAGCAAGGCTTACACCAGTCAGAACAGTTCAGGCGGAGGGATACATTAGCAAAACAACACTAGTACTACTTCATTAGAACTGTCAGACCGTCATTGCTGAGACAGGCTTTACATCGGTTAGGAACTAGCAAGCAGTGGCGTACACAAAAGGGGATTGCAATCGCCTCCTCAAAGATTTGGAATTTTAGATAGTTACCGCAGTATATTTTTGAATTGAAAGTATCTTCTTTGTTTTGCTAGCCTTTCATTTGGAAAATCTCTAAAGGTGTAATATTAATTTTGATAACTTAAATGCTCTCTCTGTTAAATAAAATGTTGTACTTTGGCGAACGTATTTATACGCCTTTTTACACGCTCTGGCATGATTTTGCCACGAAGTAAGTTTATTAATTGCTAAACTTTAACCCCGAAAGACAAAAATTTTCCTAGGGGAAGAAACCCCTGAACCGCCACTTTATGTGTGGTCATTGTCAAGTCTCTAAACTATACAGCAATCCCTTCCGCCATAGAAAGAAATTCCTTTGCACTTTCGATCGCCCCCTCCGGAAATGGATTTGCGTACGCTGCTGCCAGCAAGAAGGGCACAAGGGAGACAGAGAGTATACACACCATCAGCCGAACCCCAACTTTCCGAACTCAGGTTTCGGTGAAGTGTTTATACCATAACACGAAACTCGGTTTCGGGAACTTATGTTTTGTGTGTATGTTTACGCCAGAAATAGCTGGCATCAAAACAATAAAATAAATAATTGCTGTCTGTTATGACGATACGAAGAAGTAATACATTTTGCAGAAAAGCCTTTAATACGAGGTAAAAGTTATTTAATGTTGCATTCATTGATTTATATATCTTAATAATAACGCAGTATTTGATAACATTTTTTAACATGCCACTTATTTATTGTGTGATGATCCGTTTCGTACATACACCACAATTATATAAAACACTCTGCATTTAGATGAATTAATTTCAATAAAATAAATATTCTGTTTTTTGCTCTTCAACAGATTCTAGTAGCACATTTGACGCCATATTTAAAATGACACCAAGGGTTTTGTTGTTCACACCGTACAATAAACTTGAATTTCAAAGCTCGGCTTCAGAATAATACTGCAGAACTGTACCTTCGCGGCGTGTACACCGCACATAAACTCAGGTTACCAAAACTGTTGTTTCAGCTGACGGCTGGGGGTAGGGGGACGTTCCTGTAGAAACAGCTTGGCGGGAGGTCGGGCTTCGTCCCCCGGTGAGAGAGGGAGATAGAGAGAGAGAAAGATATAGAGAAAGAAAGAGAGAAAGATATAGAGAGAGAAAGATATAGAGAAAGAAAGAGAGAAAGATAGAGAGAGAGAGAAAGATATAGAGAAAGAAAGAGAGAAAGAGAGAGAAAGAGATATAGAGAAAGAAAGAGAGAAAAAGAGAGAGAGAGAAAGAGATATAGAGAAAGAAAGAGAGAGAATGAGAGAAAGAGAGAGAGAAAGAGAGAGAGAGAAAGACAGAGAGAGAAAGAGAGAGAAAAATATAGAGAAAGAAAGAGAGAAAGATAGAGAGAGAGAGAAAGATATAGAGAAAGAAAGAGAGAAAGAGAGAGAGAAAGAGATATAGAGAAAGACAGAGAGAGAAAGAGAGAGAATAATATAGAGAAAGAAAGAGAGAAAGATAGAGATAGAGAAAGATATAGAGAAAGAAAGAGAGAAAGATAGAGAGAGAAATATATAGAGAAAGAAAGAGAGAAAGAGAGAGAAAGAGATATAGAGAAAGAAAAAAAGAAAAAAAAGAGAGAGAGAAAGAGATATAGAGAAAGATAGAGAGAGACAGAGAGAGAGAAAGAGATATAGAGAAAGACAGAGAGAGAAAGAGAGAGAGAAAAATATAGAGAAAGAAAGAGAGAAAGATAGATAGAGAGAAAGATATAGAGAAAGAAAGAGAGAAAGAAAGATATAGAGAAAGAGAGAGAGAAATAGATATAGATAAAGAAAGAGAGAAAGAAAGAGAGGAAGAGAGAGATAGAAAGAGAGAAATATAGAGAGAGAGAGAAAGATATAGAGAAAGAAAGAGAGCAAGATAGAGAGAGAGAGAAAGGGAGAGAAAGAGAGAGAGAGAGAGTTATAGTGTCCGCATGCCTGAAATGCATAGTGCTAGCTATGCCGGAGTGAAGGCAGTTTGAAAGAGGACAGGACTACCAACTGCCTCTCGGCCCACGTGCCACGCATTTCGTCGCCTCGTAATATGTCTAAGTTAGATCTATTCCCAAGAACGTAGACCTGTACATAATGTCGCTGCTTGAGCTGCACTAGAGCACAGAATATTCAATCATCCAGAAGTGCAACGGCCGCTTACACCGCGCGTACTCCAGCCGCACACTGGCCAGCAGGAACGCCGTTCGCCAATCAGCGCCTAGTTACTAACTTGCCAGCCGGCAGCTCGGCCAATAGGGAATACTTCGCAGCTCGGAGTAGCTAGTCAGACACCAGGCCCATTCCAGAGTTTAGCGTCGTCAGTTAGAGAATGGGTACACCCCCATCAGGGGAACCTCCACCACATTTCAACTCTGTGTATTTATAAACTCATTTAAGTCCTCTGTGAAGTGCTATGTCTCCCGCCTACCTAGCACTTGAACTGCGTTACAAAGCACTTGAAATACAGGAAGATATTACACGTGCGTGCAATGTGTAGACACCTGGAAAAATTCGCGAGTTTAATGACCTGTAGGCTATACTCTATTTTCGTACGCAAAATCATGCAGATATCACTGTTAATTGGTTGCTTGTTGTATTAGCGGAAGACGGTGATTCGGTCTGAATTTTACTGTGTATTTATTACAGGCTCAGAGTTGTCCAGGAGGCGTAATTTAATGGATAGACCAATAGCATTAGCAATACAAATGTACGGGGTTTTGAATTCTAGCTTGTCTCGAAATGAAAACGCGTATTTTTCAGGTCTCTTAGCAATGTGCTGTTCCACGAAAACAACACACCTCAGACGAGGACTGTTGAGTACTTTCAAGACGTCGGGGACATTACAAACACAATTTTCTGAGTACTCCAAAATGGCTGACAATCACTTTTTAATATTGCATCCCAAAATATACGCGTCAGATACATAAAAAAACTACCCAAGGGGCCATGCACTGAACATTCCTACATACTCTACATCAATACAACAATAGGGCCACTGCTGAGAGTCCCGTAGGTAGACGCAGTGCGACGAGAACACTGCACGCCATTTCAGAGCCTTGCGCTCAGCGGCGATGCCACACTTGATGGGCATGGAATTGTCGCCCTTATCGCTCCCGCGCTTCTCGGGCATCTAAAGCGGGGGGGGGGGGAAGCCCCAGATAGGTGGGAGCCTCAAGAGACTTCTATTGACCTTTTAACTTGATTTCGTAATGTGACATCCGCACTTTGTTCGAATCTGTAATTGTGGCCAACATGAACGAATGTAGATGGTGAACTATTTCACTATAAATTTGAACCGGTGTTAACAATCAGTAATTATTTCAGTGTATCGTCAGTAAACGAGCTGTTATCTACAGGTGTATCAGTGGAGCTAGGTAGGTAAGTAGTTGGGCTTAACGTCTCGTCGACAGCGAGGTCAGTAGAGACAGCAAGTTGCTTAGAGAAGAGGCACTGGGGCAGGAATGGGATGGAATCGGTCACAGCCTTTTGTTAAGGAACCATCCCAGCATTCGCCTGGAGTGATTTCGGGAAACCATGGAAAATCGACATGAAGATGGCCGGACCGGGAATCGAACCTGGGTCCTCTTGAATACGAGTTCAGTGAGTTTCCACTGCGCCACCTAGCTCGGTCACGAATCATTGGAACGCACGTAGATTTTCACTGCCAGGTCAGTGAAATTCACTAGGAATCAGAATAAATTACTGCCTAAGTAGTGAATACCACTACCAAAATGATGAGTAGAGTTTGACTGAGACAAGTGGAACAGTTTTAACAGATTTGCAGTCAAATTCGCGTGGATTGGAATAGTTTTAACCATTTACAGTTTAGAGTGTTTAGTATCTCAACTGCTGGGATTTGTAACTACGACGGTAGTGAAGAGAGGCGAGGACTGAGGGGGCAGCAACGAGGGAATGCTCTGGCTGGGAAATAGGAGCACCCCGAGAATAACCCCCACCTACGGAAACGTCCGTCATGTTTCCCACGTGTGGAATATTCTGACTCGAATCCGCGGGTAATCAAACCCGGATCGGCATGACGAGATCATAGAGTAGATACGTACACAGAGACGAAATGGCGTGGCGGCTCCTTTGATGTGAGCGTACCCATCACCTGCTTGGCTGCGCAAGTCTCTGAGAACGGGCATTGTGTCTGATTGCCTGCTGAGTTTTGCTGGGCTGGCTCCTGGTAAACAGGAAACCATGCACTGAATGGCGAACAGCGTTCCAATCAGTTTCTACTAGGTGACGCCATTTTGTTGGCGTGTGCGGCTAGAGTTCGCTGTATAAATGGCTGTTTTGCATCTGTATTGGGGCCGCGGGGGTGTAGTGGTTAGAATACTATATTCCCACCTAGGCCAACCGGGTTCGACTCCCGGCGGGGTCGCACCCGGATTTTCTCATGTGGTAATCGTGCCGGACGAGGCCGCTGGTCGGCGGGTTTTCTCAGGAATATAGGAATAACCGGTTTCCCCCACCCTTGCATTCCGACCCTGCTGCATACTCACCTCGCTTTACGCTCATCGGCTCTCAAGACCTCGACGTTAAGAGCGGCCCAAATGTCTCCACTTCACTCCATTCTCAGCAGATTCTCTACACGTTACTATACAAGGCAAAACACAGTGCTCGACGATATTCCCTGGGCGTAACTGATTTGTAAATCGTGATTCTCTACTGGCCTTAGCTTACGAATAGTTCATATTACTATAGCCAAAGATAAGGAGCCTACCGGGCTGCAGTCTGTAAGTTAGTCTCCAGGAGTTGATTGGTGAACCACATTCCACCACATTGCTGGCGTGTGTGGGTGTAGTTAGCAATACGCGCCGCCATTTCACTTCTGTATTCTTGAGTACTCTGTGGCTATGATACACAACTTAATAGTTCCAATTATAATTTAAAATCACCAACAAATTAAATTTTATATAATCTTCGTGGCTAATAATTAGCAGTGCGTGGGTACAGAACCATACCATAAACGCTAAGCGTTAATACGCAAATTCATGGAAGCCAATATGTAAAAAAAAAACCAATGAAAGACAATGCTACATAACAGTTTTTCCTAACTTTAGAGTAAATATTTTACCAGAACGATATGCACTCTAAATTCGAATCAGTGGAAAACCAACCAGTGAAATTCAACTAATTGAATCAGTGAAAATGACTCCACTTGGAACCAGTGAACAAACATTGTTTGTTTCAGTGTAACAATTTCACTGATTGCACAAGTGACGCCCAACTACGTGCAGCCAATTAAATATACTTTTTATTAAATTTAGCCACATCATTATGATATATAAACATATTCCCGATATACACTATTTATATTGCGCAATTTTCCGTTCTTTAAAAAATTTAAAAAAATAAGAAATAAATTAACGGTATTCAGAATTGAATCCACACCACACCTTCCTCGCTTCTAAACAATGACCTTACCAACTGAGCAACCATGCCTGCGTTCACAGCGAAGGGGAATATATGTGTATTATATCCCTTTATTGAAAGTATGTAGTTTTAAATTATATGCCCCTTCTTGTTCGCGTTTGGTTTAATTGGTAACGTTAGGATCGTTAAAACAAATAGTTCGCGTCAGTTCACTCACCCCACCGCGTGTAATGAAGTTTCAAACTACAAACCGAGCGCTATGATGATAACGTGAAAACGAAAGACGTAAAAACGCAATGAAAGACTGAATATTCATGTAACACCATAAAAATGTATTATGAAAGACGAGACTCACATTTTAGAAAGTAATTTTTAATTGGTTTTATTAGTTTGTGCGTTGTTATTTCGTTTGATGCACGTTGCTTAACTGCCATTTGGCACACGTTTAACTGATCCATTAGTAAAAAAAAAGCAAAAAAAGCTAAAAAACCGTAATTGAATGGTTGACGAATCAGTGGAAAATGTCACTGAATCAATTAGTGAAAGAAAACTGGGCATTTTTTTTTCACTAATTCATTAATTTAATTCACTGAAGTGCTCATTGAATCTGTCAGGTACAGTTGACTGATTTAAACAGTCAAATTCTCACTGACTCAGATTTAGAATATGTTTCTGTCGAGATATTTCTTACGCCTTAAGGTTTTCCTTGTTATGGCGGTGCAAGATATTATACAAACCAAATGCGTCAAACTGGCGAAACTATTTATTGCTCACAAGGTTGGCAAAAACCTTCGTCAAGGTTTGTCGTTTCTTATTTCTTGGCTTCTGAAAACCTGTTGACTTCAATTAACGTATTTCGCGTTGGTTTACTGGCACTCACTCTTAGTAAAAAGGAAAATCTAAAACAAATTTTGATATTTACTACATTTATATAATTGAGATCGAAAACTCTTCGTTTTATGAAATACGAAGCGTTTTTGACCTCAATAAGTTTCACCAGATTCTTCTAGTTTTTGCAAGACTTAAATGTGAGCTTTACCAAATCTACTTGGTTGATATGCAGTTAGTCACATGACCGACATACATGGTCCAATAGAGAAGTAGCTTGTTCCTTGAGACTTGTGTAAAGAAATAGGACCTGACCTATCTCCTGATGTTGCGTGAGATCTGCGTTGTACGACTGGAGTGGAGAAGTACAGTCAACTCTTAGCTGAGTTGAGTTGGCGGCTCTTCACAACGAGGTCTTGAGAGGCGACGAGGGTGAAATGAGGTGAGAATGGAGCAGCGCCGGAATGCAAGAGAGGGGGAAACGGGAGATTCTGAGGAAACCCGCCGACCAGCGGTATTGTCTGGCACGATGCTCACGTGCGAGAACCAGGCCGCGACCCCGCCAGGAATAGGTGAGAGGCGAGTGCTCTAACCACTGCTTCACAGCGGCCCCCTGCCTTGCACGGGGAGTTCTCGTACTATATTTACTGCAAGTTTGGCATCTTGTACCGGTTTTGAGCGCATCTTACTTCAAGAATAATGTGCTTTATTGCTATACCATGTGACATACGCCATGGCTCCAAGTTCATCTTAAGGCATGACACGGCCTGCGTTATCATCTTCATTTCAGTTTTGGGAGCCTTTTTTATTTTTCACAATACTGTATACTTACAGTTGATATCATGCTAAATATATATTTCTATTCAATCGGGGACTCGAACCAGCGTAGTTGTATTGTCATTCGAGCGTTTTACCCCACTCAGCCACTGAGCTGACCCACAAAATCAATGTGTATTAAACGTTATTGCAAAAAAAAAAAACACACACAAAAGAAAATGTGCTATTTATTCTTGTTTATGTGCGGATCTCGTATTGTCCAGGCTGAGGATTTCAAGAGATAATCGCACACAGAACATCGATTCCTGAAAAAACACAGAGGTCTAAAGCTCCCTTAAGACTGTACTTGTCTCCAGGTGTATGGCTCTTCAGCAGAAGGAAAGCTTCTTTAAGGGTTCCATTAGAAAAGACTTAAAGGGAAAATCTGCCGAACGGCAAATTCTACCTGAATAGAGGCTGGAACCCTTTAGTACAGGGGTAATAAAAATAGGTGTAGGAATGCACTGCAATATCTTATATATTTTTTAACGTTAATCGGTACTAAATATCACGCACGTTAGTTTTTATTTCATTTTCAAGAAAAATCAAAGGAGAACAGTAAAATAATATGTAATCAGTACTGCTAAGTTCTGTGCTAAATTTGCATTAAATAGTGAACAAAAATAATTTCAATATCCACAGTGCACCGGTGAGGAGTTTTGTGTAAGAACCGCGAAGAAACAGGATTAAAACCGTATTTGTTATGCATGTTCGTCCACTACAGGACTTAGAACAGTTCTAATAGCTTAGTTAGTAAAATGTTCGGATAAGGTTGCTTTGATCCGATACACGAAATGTAATCAGGACATCTAAATTCGATTTTCTGTATCACGCATGGAGCTGAAGGTGTCTAAATATTAATGCACTGTTCTGCATTTTGTTTAGACGCTAAGCGAGGGTTAAACAAAATTTCCGGTAAGGAATCAAAATATAACATTTGTTAAATTGACGAACACTTGACACTACGGCACAGCTGTCGATGCCAAACAAGAACATTTAAATGCATGTGAGTAATTTCCGCAGAGTTTTACGATTTATTTCTATACCAATGTTTCTCGAGGATTGAAAACCTCAAAGAACACAGGATTAATGTTTTTAACAGTTATTTCAGAACAACATTGATATTTTCTCAAAACACACATTCGCTATTTATAAATTACAAAATTGCTGAAACATTAAATTATGAAAAATGCCAACTACTTTTAAAGCGTTCAGGTGTCAGAAAATACTATCCACATTTTTAGTATACTTTATTTTTTTGTAATATTAAATAAAATAAAATTGCAAATAAAATAGCAAACAAGTAAAAAAAAATTAATTAAGATTATTATGAAAACTTTAAATTTTATTATTTTACAATAAAATATTAAAAATGACATAATAATTAGTTAAGTACACTCACAAATAGTTCATGTTCGGAAAATATCACACGTTTGACAGAAATATATTATGGAATTCGCACATAGTGTAGTTTTATTTTAATTTTAAGAATTAAATTAAAATAGAAAGCAGCTAGGAGCCAGGCCCTTACCACAGGCGAACAAACTGCCACAATTCAAAGCAATTATTTCTTCATGACTTTCCTGTGACGTCATGAACACTTTATCTGACATCAAACGTTGTGCTTAAATAAAATCTTGGAATTAGTTTGGAAACAGGACCAGCGTTTAAATAAATACTCATAACCAGTGCTCAATTTATAGGAGAAAAACAAAGGAATGGCATTCCCTCACTTACTTTGAGTTACTTTAAATTTTTTTCAAAAATATGTTTATTTACTAATCTAATATTTATTGATTGTGTCTTTGTTGTCAGAAGTGATATACATCCAATATTAGACTGGAAATCAGCCTTTTAAACACTGAAAGATTCACAAAAGTAATTACCTGGATAAACCACCCTTTCAATATATTTTGTCACCAATATTATGTATTTTATTAATAAAAGTTAGGCACCACTCTAAAATATGCTAAAAAGTAGCTGAAAATTACTTTTACAACTGATACTGAGTTTTTATCAAATTTACGTTGGTATAGAGTCAGAAAACCGTAGAATACCAACAAAACCAGAAAAACAGGCATATAAACACCTTTAGGTGTTGTAAAGCTAAATGCACATTATTTTGTTTGTAACAAGTGAAAATTCTTCCTAGCAGCCTTGTGTGGAACACTTAACAAATGAGTGTGAAATAGATAACTAGTGACCATCTAACTAGGTATTCATAAACGAGTTGGTCATAATTCTCATAACAGAGGTTGGCGAGGTGTTACCTTGAGGCAAATGAAGTGCCTGGTTCGCACCCCAATTAATACATGCATATGTGTGCCGTTTTTAGATGTCAGTTTACTAAGTTTAGGACAATATTATGCAAAGTCATCCCCAGTTATTCTCTCAACGTACAGCAGGACGTCATAAATAAATATTTACAAATTAACCTAACAAGGTGCCCCGGTATAGTATAGGTATGACTGGTGGTGACGAATCACTTAAATAACGACCAATAAACACTTTACCAACGCCCATTAAACATCTTCCGAAAACCCACGAAACACCCTTTCAACTAGTAATTGCAACGTCTCTAATGAGAAACCACGAAACGAGTAATGATAAATGGTTATGGAACATAACTCGTAATTGCAAATAGCCATCTAACGGCGACGGAACTTAACCACCAACAGCGGAATAGCTAACTTTGTACCCATAAATACTTGAAAAAACCTAACTAATGAGGCTCAGAATGCCTAAATGTGTGCTGTTAGATACCAGGGTAGCCACAAATCACAATAACTAGTGGACGTGGGAACAACTGAGCTGAGAACGATACTGCGAGATGAATCACGTCTATAATCACGAGACAGTCACACTCACGTCCATTATTTTAAGCAGTGTGGTGGGTGACACATAGCAGGCTTTCACATACGCGTTACACAATTTCTGTTGCGATATACATTATGTGCTGCGAGGGGACCGAGACCTGAGGACACGTTGCACATACCGGGTGACTGACCAGGTGGGGATCGCCTCGACGGCGCTGTCAGCTCACGCGGAGCGCCGAGACAACTGAGCAGCGCTGGGCGAGCCTTCAGAGTGTTGGAGTTTCCTTTGCTGTTCCCCTCTGCTGGAGGCTGCTGTTGGTGGCGTGACGGGGTGTGGCGTCACGAAGAAACGACCATCCAACTTCGCAGACGCTTTTACACTGAAGAGCCAAAAAAACTGGTACACCTGCCTAATATCGTGTAGGCCCCCCCGAGCACGCAGAAGTGCCGCAAGACGACGTGGCACGGACTCGACTAATGTCTGAAAGTATGCAGGAGACAATTCACACCATGAATCCTGCAGGGCAGTCCACAAATTCAATCTGCGCCAATTTGAGAAAGGGTCGCACGTCTGTTGCGTTTAATGATTCTCGCCAGTCGTCGTTTGTCCCGTTCTTTCACGATCTTTTTCCGGCCGCAGAGATGTCGAAGATGTGATGTTTTACCGGATTCCCGATATTCACGGAACACTCGTGAAATGGTCATACGCGAACATCCGAATGTTATCGCTACCTCGGAGATGCTATGTCCCATGTCTCGTGAGCCGACTATAACACCACGTTAAAACTCACTTAAATATTGATAACCTGCCATTGTAGCAGCAGTTACCGATCTAACTGCCGACCACATCGCGTTACTCTGATTGGTTCCATTCCTCTGTTATTTGCATGCGCACGCATATACCAGTTTTTTTGGCTCTTCGGTGTATTATGTTGTCAGATTTAAAAGCGTTATCTCGGGTGACAACAGCTTCGTCCTCACTGACGCACACGTTCTCACTTTAGTTAACTGACTAGGGAAACGCTGCATGTATGGCAGAGGAACCTTCTTCCCAGTACACGAGAAGGTTTATGCGCGCTTTTGGAAAGGGTGAGCAGCCCTACGCCAGAAAGGCTAGATAACCGTGTCACAGAGTACTTAAGAATACAGAGGTGAAACAGACCATTATAACGCGAACTTCAGCCGCACACGCCAGCAAAATGGCATCACTGGCCAGCAAGGTGTCGGATCGCCTACTCAACAGCCGGCAGATCAGCCAGTAGGGTAACTTTCGCAGCATGCACTTTCCAATCAGATACGTGGTCTATTTCCAGAGCTTCGCCCAGCCAATCGGAGAATGGGTACGACGCCATCAAATCAACCGCCTCGCCATTTCGTCTTTGAGTCTTTGCCTACCCTGTGGCCTTTATCTTGGTAATTTTTTATTTAATTGTGGGAAATATATTTATATAAGGACCACACAACTGTTAATATTTTGTAGTAAAAAAAAAATTATAGTTCTCAAAATTTATGTCCGAAAAGTAGAAAATTTCGGAATATGGGAGCCCAAATTTCCGTGCTTCTAATTAACATTGCCAACTAAATTACATGTCATGTGGTTTATATCATGCACACAACATATTAATTAAATATCAAGGATATTTAACAATTGGTATGCGTGTTAGCAAAAACATCAGTACCTAATATAAAAGATATTCAGGATACCAGTACCCGAGTACCCATTGTGAAAATATCCTTGATACTTCTATAACATGTTGTGTTTATGATATAGACAACTTGACATTTGATTTATTTGGCAAAATTAAATAGGGGCATAGAAACTTGGCCTCTCATATGCCGGAATTTTCGACTTTTCAGGGCTTTATTTTGAAAACTATAATCATTTGACTACAAATATTTAGATTTATGTGGTCCTTTTGCTAATATATTTCAAATAATGAACTGAAAAATCATTGTGAAATATGGCCTTAATTTGCATACACACTTTTGAAATTTAAACCTTTCAGTCACTACTCGTCTTGAATTATTACCAAAAAATTAGTTATGCAGGTCATATGCAGATCTTAAACACTAACTGCCGACCTCCGTTATCGAATGCGGTAGGGCGTTATGGTCGATCAAGAAAACAGCGGTTCGAGTCCCGGCTAAATCACCTTCCTTGTGTGTACCTTCTACAGGCTGATTCTAAAATCATGGGACAAACATTGAGGGGTGGTAGAGCTCACAAAAACAAACAATTATTTTATAGGAATATATGGGTGGAAGTGACGCGTTGAGGCACAAACACAAAAATAACACATGAAATGCAACACATTGTTTATTTACAACGTCGCCGCTAAATTCCTTTTTACAGCAATGTTTATAATAATTGCTCAAAATTGCTACCACCGACAGTAATGCAAGCTTGGTAGCGTCGGTGGAGTGATTGGCGAACAGATTCAAATACGCCGNCCCCATTGTCAGCCAATCACGGCATATGTAGAGGTCGCCAAGCATGCGTGACTGTTGGTGGATGCATTTCCAGCAGCTGTTTCAACATTTTCAGTACGGAATCACTCGTTAAGTATGCTACTAATGAACATTTTATGTTCCCGTTAATGTGTTATGTTTTTGTGTTTGTGCCTCAACGCGTCACTTGCGCCCATATATTCCTATACAATAATTGTTTGTTTTAGTGAGCTCTACCACCCCTTAATGTTTTTACCATGATTTTATAATCATCCTGTATATGTAAAACTATATTAATTTAGGGAGAAATAAACACCTCTTCATCCACTGTTAATAGAAAATATAATTGCTAGTGACTTTTGTCTCTATTGTAAGTTTCGATTAACATAAAGCTTAAAAAGCAAGTTAACTATTTCTTTATTACGTCACGCAACTTGAGCGAAACTGGCTTGACGCCAGCTTTCAGTGCGGTACTCCCGAACATACTTGCCCGAGTCAAAACCAGCTAATTCGCACTTAATCCTTTTTAGACATACTGGACATAACATTTTCTCATTACGTTGCCATTGTTAATTACATATGATTCCCACTAATACATATGTAGCCATACAACTGCAATGAGCTACAGTTTTTTTAACGTCCATAACTAAACAACATTTTCCTTACTGAGTTTAATATGAATTTAGCAGCCAGTAGCTGTACACACATTAAAAATGCCGATATAAGTAAAAATATAATTGTTTTTACAAATATAATATAATTAATACCAAATGTTATTAATCACGAAGCAGATAAGAAATGTGAAACCTAATAGAATATATAAAAGTTTTCGCAACTATTTTTTTGCATATTTCTTGACAATGCAGAAAGTAAATTTAAAGCACACAGTAAAAAAAAAACCCCGTTTGTCAGGAAAGTGGGCATTCCTGCCTGAAGTGAAGGAGAGAAAACAGCATTGAGTTCTGCTCGGAACTTGGAGTATTTTTTTACTCTCTCGCATCACATTTGACGACCACCATTTAAAGTTCCGCCCTCCCGTACCATTGGAATGTTTTGACAGAAATTTGTAGTTCCATTGCGTCCTCCCCTCTCCGCAGTCCTCCAACAAAGTTCCTCGCTAACCCTACCCCCCTCCACCCCCTTCCTAAAGGCCTGTCGCTGTCAAAACTCTATTAAGAGGGATGGTCCGGGAGCAAACTTTGCTTCACTTAACCACGATTTTCTTGCTGCCGGAGTAAGAGTTATTATTGAGGACAGAAATTATTTTCGCTCCGCCGTGAAGGGTATTACAGTCTCCTACGGAAACTTAATTTAATTTTTCCAGACGCTGCTACCCTAGATATATTGTCTAGGATTCGAAAGAAAAATCAGAAGGGCTCTCTCTCTCTCTCTCTCTCTTGAGATATTAGATGCTGATGAGTAATGTTTAAAGAAACATATCCGTGAACAATTTATAAATATGAAATAAAGACGCGTGAATCTCGTGCTTATAAAAACGTTTATCCGTCATTTTTCTTTGTTCGCAATCGTAAATGTTGCAAACCTTAAAAAATGTTGGGTTGCATCACGTAGGTACTTTTGGCTAGCAATTAGTTGAAAACATCTGAAATAAAACTTTAATATAATATCTGTCCCTAACTAAACGTACTTAACTGCCATGCTTCTACAGTAGTAAAGTTGGCAATTATTTTAGAAAAAAAAATCAACTCGTTGACATATTGAAAAATAAGTATTTAAATTTGTTGAAATTGAATTTGTTCCTTATATTTTATATCGTGACACATAATCTATATTTACTGTAAACTGGTCATTATTAAAACGCCTACTTAAATATCTAATTGTATGTATGAGCATTGCGTTTTCTTCCGTCATAAGTAACATTAACATTGCCATGTGCCTGGTCTCTTTAGTCGTGTGTCGGTCAAGTTAACTATTAGACTATTAGAAAGTAAATATTTTACTTATTTGTTAATTCTTACTTAACAAAACAAAACCAGAAAGTTACCATTTTCAGAAATGTCGACTTCACATTTCTAAGACAACGTCAAGACATGGAACTACTATTCCTCCACCATTACCAACTTTACTGTTCGCACATCAGTCAGATTGCCCTTTCAAATACATGTAAGCTGTAGAGTTACAAGAAAATCTTTGTGAACTAATTTCCGTGGAATTATTTGTAACAAGTACACATGTATTTTTAATGTGTACCAATTGCTCCTTAACTATCACCTACGGGATTAATTTTATAATAATTCAGCAACAGCTTAAGGTGAAAGACGTTATTATAATCACTGTTGTCTGAACAGACTTTCTCCTGTCTGTTTCTTTTAGCATAATATTTCGCACCACAAAAACGTGCAGATTTAAGAAGAAGCACGAACAAAATGTATCACACTAACGAAAAACTTGCTCACACAATGGGGGAAACCTTTTTGTAGCTTTGCCCCATTATTGGTTTTTAGCCTACTTTCCGAAAGAAAGAAAAACTTATGATATCACTTTCCTGTCTGTGTGTCTGTGTGTGTATGTCTGTGTATGTGTGTGTCCTTGTATTTATGTGCGTTTGTGTCTCCTCCCTTTTCAATTTTTGAACGCGTGAACCGAATTTTACCAAACTCGGTACACATATAGTACTACGTGAGGAAACCAGACTTTTATAGTTTTAGACCACAACTGGCATGTACTTTCAAAATGGCGGCCATTTTTAAATGTAGGGCGATACATTATTTCTCAAAAATCATTAAACTATTTTAACCAAATTTTGCATGCTGACCGCGCAAGTTGTAAGCATTAAATTCAGAGGTGAATATCGTTATTGGTACGCTATTTTCTAAGTTAGGACCACATGAAAAAATAAAGCTTTTACGTTATATCTCGAAAACTACTCAACCTAATTTCGCCAAAATTGGCACATAAGAAATACAATGATAAGCCAGGTAAATATAAATAATAACATTTTATAAGGCACTTATTTTCAAAATGGCGACCATACAAATATTTTAGGTTTATTTGGCATAACTACTACACCATTTGGCCAATTGAAATCAAATTTAGTACGCTAACGGTACGTATTACAAGCTATATAAGGCAAACAACAACCACTTCGTTTGACCATTTTGAAAGATAACGCCGTATGTAAAATTAACTCTTTTATATTATATCTCGAAATCTACTCACCCAATTTTCACCAAATTTGACACATATAAAATACAATGATAAACCAGGCAAATATAAATATTTACATTTTATTAGGCACTAATTTTCGAAATGGTGGCCATATAATTATTTTAGGTTTATTTGGTATAACTACCATACCATTTGATTAATTCCAATAAAAATTTGTTCGTTTACAGTGTCTATTACAAGCATAAAACAAACCAAAAACAACTTTTGTCTGCTATTTGAAAGATAGTGCTACATAAATTAAACAAGTTTTTGTGTAATTTCGCGGGAAACAGAAAACCAATTCCTACCAAATTTGGCAATCAAGTAGTACTGCCGCAGTTGATATTTACAAATATGTTTCAAGTATGTCAGAAGCTTATTTTCAAAATGGCGGCTATCTAGCTACTTTAGCATGGTATGCTATATCTTCGAAACCATTTAATCAAGGCCAACTTAACTTTGTATGCTGGGAGTATATACAAAAAACTTCAAATGTTTCCACATGGAGCGTATTTTTTCCTCCATTTTGTAAGACAGTGCCACAGAAATAATTAAATATTTATGTCATACCTCTCGGAAACAATTGGCCGATTCCTACCAAATTTGGTAAAACAAGCAGTACTGCGGTAGGTATTGTTAAAGATAACTGATATATTTTAGGTACGTCAGACACTTATTTTAAAATTGGCAGCCATATAGCTATTTTAGTTTTGTATGTTATATCACCGAAACGATGTAATTATTTCCAACGTAACTTTGTATGATAGCTGTATATAATACAACAATCAAATGTCTACACACAAAATTTCTTTTGTCCGCCATTTTGTAATATATTATCATTTGATAAATTAAAATTATGTGATCTCCGGATGAAAACGGATTTCTACAAAATTTGGCAAACAATTAGCACTATGGCAGGCTATGTAAACTAATAAATTTTGAGTGGGTCAGACACACATATTTTCTAAATGGTGGCCATTAAAATATTTCAGCTCAAAATTTTTTATCTATGAAACTGCTAAATAAATTTTAACTAAACTTTGTATGCTGGCAGTAACAGTTATATACATAAAAATTGTCTATGCAAAGTCTAATTTCTCCGCCATTTTGCAAGATAGCCCCACATATAATTATATTATATAATTATATAGGAGAAACAATCAACAGTTTTATTTCAAATTTGGGGAAGAGGTTGTACTGTTGTAGGGTATATTAGTTTATATGTTTTAAGTATGTCAGTATCTTATTTTCTAAATGATGCGTATACAAAAATTTTAGCTTAGTCTGATATATAACCGAAACTATGTAACATATTTAAATTTAACTATGTATATTTTATCTGTTACAATAATCAAATGTGCTAATATGTAAACATTTTGCCCTCGATTTATGAAGATCGCCACATAATCAACGGAAATTTTATACCATATCTAGAACACCGATCAACCGATATGAAAACAGAGATCCTACTTTGCCAGATTTTTTTTTGCAAAGTAGTGTCAGGTGAATAAACTAAACATTTTTTCATATTTGCGGAATAATTTGACTGATTTCCACAACATTTTGCACCCCTACAGACGGCCATGTAAAGTTACATGATTTAAATGGGGCCAGACAATGATATACAAAATGGTGGCCATATAAATGTTTTCATATGTTTGGCACATCTATTTAATATTTCAACAATTTGAATCAAACGTTTTATGCTGACATTATCTATTACAATAATCGTGTACAGAGCCTCTTTCTTTTTAAGCAGTTTTGTAAAATAGCCCCATTTAAGAAAATAACGTTTTTATTCCATATCTCGGAGACCAATCAACCGATTTCCATCAAATTCTTCCCACAAGTAGCGTTATGGTAGGCCATGTAAACTTGTGTGTTTCAGTGACTAGACACTTATTTTCAAAATGAGGGCCGAGTACATAATTTAGGTTAGTGAACTCCAACATTTAATACATTACACAGATTACATAAGAAATTGATGCTCCGAATCCTACCTCCGGGATGCAGTTGATTGCAGTCTAGCATAATTTTACGAGTTTTTCTGAATTCGAATCCCGGGTAAGTCACTCGTGTTTTTTAATTATCTCTAATAATATTGCTGTCAATGAGACGTCGTCAAAGCCTACCTACCATTCAAGCTTTCAATAATTTAGTTAAAATTTATTTGCACCCATGTAGAGGAATGTATGCTCATTAGTTAACTTCTTGCTCGATATTGGCTTCCAAAATGCGCTGATGTATGCCCCACGAACACAACGCGTCTCATGAGTGCTTCTTCTACTACGGCAACCTCTATTTTCACTCCGCATCACATCAGCGCCCGGAGGGTAGGCCAGCCTGCTTCACGCCGGCAGTAAAAGTAATTGGACTGCTCAGAACTACTGTAGTTCTTCTGCCGTCTTGGCAAAGAGACCAGGCGATGCCTGGAGTGAAGAGCGGCGAGCGTGGAGCGGCTACGGAATGCAAGGGCGGGGGAAACAAGGGATCCCCCGAGAAAACCTGCCGACCAGCGGCATCGTCTGGCGTGATATATCCGAAAATCCGGGAGCGACCACGCAGGGAATTGAACCTGGTTCGCCTAGTTGGGAGGCGAGTAGTGACACCACTACACCACCGCGGCATCTGCGTGTGGTTGGAGTTCGCGGTATAATTAGATGTTTATTTCCCTTATTCTTAAGTATTCTGTGACAAGACATAGCTCTGTGCGGAGACCCAAAAGCTTTTTCCCTTTCCCTTCTTACTCCAAAACACATCGATGGGCTATGTTGTGAGGAAATTTGATTTAATGTTGATGATTGTTCTCTTCTCATATTAGCATACAAGCAGTGTTCATATGTGTTCGCCTTCTGCACGCGAGAGCTTTTAAATAAGACGAACGGAAAGTACTGTGTTGACGGTTGTACCGAGGTAGATATTCATGGTCTGTCTGCGTTAATTAAAGAAACTCAAATGGTTTATATACAGTTGTGTTTTTTTTCTTTAAGGACTTAGCACCTGCTGCCTTAAAATGTCTTTCATGTCATAGAAATCTGTTCAAGGTGACACTCGTGTATTATCGATACGGGTCACGTTTCAGGGATGTTATTGAAACTTATCAAAATGATGGAAGCAAGTCAATTTTTTGATGGGTTGAAGGATAATTTATGTTTGTTCTGAATACACACAAACAATTAAGCAGTCTTGAAAGAGTATCCTTGCCAGCTGGTTACTGACTTTTGTAGCGTATCCCAAACTTGCGTACCTATTTCAAAACATGCGATTTGTTTGTCTGTGAATCTTAATATTCGAGATTGCATTGTTGAGGTTATACAAGAACCCTTTCCTTAACACTGTTTTAAAAACACCTGTGAGCTCAACAACAGCTGCTAATCTATGACGCTAGCCGGACTCAGGTAAAGATCTGCGCATAGAAATACTGAAGATTTATACTTTCCCAGTGACTACAATTAAGATAAATTTCTAAAAATAAACAAAACATTAAAATCACAAATACGTTTCTTTGTTTGCATTGGTTTTCCACATTTCACTGCACATTCAAAGTATCATAACAATGAGAAATTAGCCCTGTCAATAAAATATGCACATAATTGTTCTGATTTCAGAAAACTGAAGGATTAAGGTTACGCTTCAATAAAATTATGAAATCTCAGGAGCTGTTTAATTAGTTAAAGTATATATTAAATTCTTCAGCGATAAATGTGTGCTGATTTATTGTACACCTGGGTAAAAATTTGTTTATAGATGCAAAAATGTTGCTGTAAAATTTTCCCTCATTATTTGGAACGAAAAAGAAAAACTTTGCTCTTAATTACTTGTCATTTTTATTTTAGTGAAATGCAGCAATAAAAAGTGCAAACTATCTCGTAGTGAGTGACTGGCATGTCGTCACTCACATCACTTGGCTGTGCTGACTGGAGCGTGAGGCCCTAGTGTTGACAGAGGCATTTTCTCTTCTGCTTCCAAAAATGTCGCCCCATTTTGCTAGCACAAAGAATTCACTGCAGTGGAGGTAAATAATTTTGTTGCCTCATTTGACTTTCCGTTTGTGGCTTGATCGATACCGCATGGCTAGAAAACAGAATGTTCAAAAACATGGAAATAATTCGTTGACATGAAACGGGTAAAATACCAGTAAACATCGCGAAAGCAGCACTCTCTGAATATATAAATACTAATTTGAGAAAGGTTAAAATACATATTTTAGTATGTTTAAAGTAATTGCTTTAGCACATCAAGAAATTGGTTTTAAGTTTTGGAGCATCGTCCAACGTTCCTTAAGAACTCTTCGAAATCAAATTGAGTGATTTGTTTCTTTTCAGAGTGTGATTTGAGAAAACAATGAAAGGAGATGCTATACAATATACATTTATCAAGTGGACATAACATAATTTAATTTGCGTTACGATAAATTTACAATTGTTGCAGTATTATTTTTCTTAATTTTATGGGTTTTATACAAATTATGATGAATTATACCTTTGCCCCTTAACATATTATCGCGAGTATACTCGTCCAGGCCGACATGTTGCAGAATATGTGAAATCATGGTCGGTGCTGTGTAAGCTGAGATGCTAGCACCAATACGCACATCGCCTTTCCCTGGACAATGATAGCTATTGGTTGCCGCTGGCACTGGTTTTGAGTGAATAGGCGAAGAGATTTGGTCGGCTCGAAACGTCGAGGAGTAAAGAGCCGACACTGGTTTGGAAGATGCATTCATAGCATGAGAACAAGCGACGCAGAATATTTTACAGTGTAGCTCTTCTGTGGCATATGCTTTAAAAACACACTCACGTGTATTACCTTATGTATCAAGCCATCAATATAAGGCATTCCGAACAAAATATTCATTAAAAACAAATACAGATACTTCAGCTACGAAATTGAAATTAAATGCTTCGTTGCACAAAGGTATACCAGAGGAGCATCTTGCACGACAATGTGGTGTTATAAAAGCAGTGACATCGTGATATGCAGATAATCACGTCGAAGACTCTGCGACTACAGTGCTTGACTCTAACCAGGGATTTGATAGAGCGATGTTTAGTTACGAGCTATATCGTTACTGCATCCTGTTTAAATCCTCACATTATCTTCCACGTCTACAGAAGTAGAGCATGGTTTGTAGGTAAAATGTGTAAAAATTCGATACAAACATAGAATTTACATTGATTCAAATTATCTTTATTATTGGTTGATTCAAATACTCCTGTGTAGCATTTTACAGCTTTTAATTAACAAACGTTCAGAGCAGCAGTGGTAAAAAAAATGTGGTTTGTAAAGGATGGCATGTAACATTTTTTCAACACTATTATAATTGTCAGAAGCGCGGCTTTTGATATTCTGCTACAATGCATTCGTAATATATTAATTACTTTCGAAATAAACAACCCAGAAATATGTTTCAAAACTATGGAAATTTGAATATAAACAAGTTTATTATTCTTGTACGTGTTTTTTTTCTCCACAATCTATTTGTAATGGTTGTAGAGTTTCTTAAATATGGAATATAAACAAGCATTTAATTCAAATGCACACATGGGCTAATTAATATGTTTGTATTTTAAATGGGAAATATTAAATTTTGTACATTTTTTACTTATTTGTGAACAGATCCTGCAGTGTTATTGTAGTGAACAGGTAAGTTGTATAAAATCATTGAGTGTAAAGTACCAAGGCGCCATTAAAATTTTCGAGTTGCGCGTCTGTATCTTACGCTGTTTTTTTTTTCAAGAATTGTTTCTCTATATTTGTTTCCTTTGTGCAGAAAAAAATGTCTTGTATTTATTGTGAACATGATTTGTATAGGTATGGCTGACTGACAGACCAAGACTGTGCCATCACAGCTGAGCGCGTGGCGATCATGGCTAATATTGCTTTACGTCGCGGCGACAGTGAGGTCATCAGGGACGGAACAAGATGGTCGTAAATAAAGGCTCTAGAAAGTCAGCGGCTATATAGCTACGGAGTGTATAAGTAACTTCTACGTCAGAGGCAGCGGCTCAGTGGCTAGGGAGATCGCCTTCCACCAAAGCGAACCGTGTTCCATTCCCGGCTAAGTCGCTCCCAGATATTCGCACTTGGGGATCGCGCCGAACGATGCCGCTGGTCGGCGTGTTTTCTTGGCGGTCTCCCACTTCCCCTTCTCTTGCATTCCGACGCTGCTCCGTACTCGCTTAGTTCCACCCTCGTTGACTGAAGAACCCGCTGATGAGAGCCACGCAAACCTCTCCGCTCCTCTCCACGTTATAGGTGGTACGTCGGTTTTTATTTGCTGGTCGGATTGGGAGCTCAAGCGAATATAATTGCCAACCCGGCATGAAATCCGTTTCTTAATCATTTACCTAACTTCCATTTCTATCTTGTGGAATCAAATAAATAATTTGTGTGGAAGTATTAAGAGCTCATTGTCAATTCTTTTTCTAAGCACATTTTTTCTTAAAGCCTTAGAATAGTATCCGCTTTGTTCCTGAAGCAGGACAGATGGTATATAATTACGCTAGTGCGATAAAATTTTTATAAATGACAACTTTTGTGTCAACGGTATTAACATGCAGTAATCATTTAAAACAAATAAAGATAATTATATAAGAAACCACGAATTTTTAATAGTATTTGAAGAGGAAGGTATACATTTTCCCACTTATTTTGGCGTTAGAGTTTTCACAACTAAGCACTGATAATATTAGTATTATATACTTGTTTTCGAAAACACAGATTAAAAGGCAATATTGTATACTGTAACATCTTGGAAAGTATTTATTTATTTACAAAATGCATTCCGTTGAGCGTTTTATTATGACAGAACCATAACGCTATGGAAGATGTCACTATACTATTTAACAATATAAAAAAAAAAAACTAATTCAGATGAATGGTAGTGTCCGAAGACACGAAATGAACACTTTCACTAGAATAGATAAATTACGACACCAGGCTTTCCAGATCGAAAATAGCTTACTATATTCCTTTTTCGGTACGATATATTATATAATGAAACTAATTAAATTCGTACTAGTATATAGAAAAAGCCGATACGGGGCCAAGGGATCAGGGATCGTTGCTGTGGTGCCGACCACAGCCATATTACGTCACCATATTGAAAATATGTAGCAATCTTGGATTTCGCAATCACCGACATTTTGGATTACATCACCATCTTGCATTACATGATCGCTGCCATCTTGCATTACGTCATAATCTTATATTATTGCATCGCCATCATATTAAATTACGACACTATTTTGTATTACGTAATCTTCGCCATTTTGTATATGTTGCAATTTTGTATTGTCCCCATCTTTCATTACATCATCTCTGCCATCTTGTTTCCTGATTAATCACCTTTATTTCATGCTCTATCATGCCATGTCCACCATCTTGGATTAATTTTTCTTATGCTCTGTCATTCCATTCCTACTTTCCCATGTTCTGTCATTCTATATTAGTTATATATTATTTATCTGGTCCCCTTGAACTGCCATCTTGGGTTTTATTTTCCTTAGTCACCTTTATTTCATGATCTATCATTCCACCTTGATGCCTGCCATCTTTGACTCCATTTTTCATGCTCTACCATTCAAATCCTACCTTCTCATGCACTACCATTCCATTCCTGCCATCCTGTATTTCATTTTATCCTGCTCTGTCATTCCATGCCCACCATTTTAACATCATACTCTGTCATTCCATTCCTGATTTATCATCCCCTGTCACTCCTTTTCATCTTAGCCACCCTTGCCCAACCCTGCCATCTTGGCATCATTCTCTGTCATTTCACATCGATTTAGTAGCCTGCTGATTACCCTCGAACTACCATATTGGATCATATCACTTTAAATCCGCTCATCAAACTAACCGTCACATAACTTATGTAGGACTTAACAACTCGTGTCGAACTTATATTTTTCCCAATTTTTGTTCCATCTCATCTAGGAACTCATTCATAGTGTTTGTGTGTTTGTGTATATCTCGTTAAGAACTGTTGCATCTTTTGCTATTTAAGGGAAAAGTTATGATAGTTTTATAAAATTAAAGAGAACAAATATATTTTAAAATAATTATTCAAACACATTTACAAGTTCAAGGTCAGGGTCAAGGTCACATGGATCCAAATTGGCCACCGGTCGACCGGAATGACAGAGCACGAACAGCTCCGACGCTCCGGTCCAAGGTCCCGATGTGCCAAAGTCCCCATAATCCCTCTACTAATATTTACAAAAAAAACTGTGTACGAGAAAAAATACTTCAGACACGTTAGGACGGGTACTTAAAATATATCATAAAATCAAGTCTCCGTGACACTGTAAAATTTTCTACTTAAACTTTATTTTACGAGAAGATTTGAAGACGAAACGAAGCCACACAATTTTTCCATTGAACTTAATGAGTGTAATAATATTGAAAATATTCAAGGATCTCTTACACAGTCAAATATATTTATTACACAAAGCTAGTAATATTTTGGAACTCAAACATCGTTTTATGACCGGGATTCTGCTGCCATGTTAACATAAAACTCTTTACGAGAAAGTGGATTAATTTTTTATTATTTTTAATTTATAAAGTAAGCTTTAATTTTATGCTTCATAGCTACTTGTTGCATGATGAAGTTTATTAACTTTTATTTTGTACTGTTGTTGTTCAATATGCATTTCAGATAACACACATTTCCTGGTCGATATCATATAAATTAATTATTTCCACAATTTTATTTGGTCTCTAGCCGATGGTCTCAATTTTAAAGTTTGTTGGCTCGGAAATGAGAGCTTATTTATGTGCATGATTCTGATTGGCTGAATTTGCCAAACATCAAAGAAATTTCATAACTGGTCCAATATACAAAATGTTAATTGAACTTATTCTAACCCAACTTTCTGAGACAAACATGGTGGCACTCATAACGTTTCGGTGACGTCACAACCTTCCGCCTTTCTTCGACCAACTTTGTTTAAAGCAGTCTGACGGAAACATTAGACGGGGTGACAGAGTGTAGACAAACACTACTCTGGAGAAATACAACATGGACAAAAGGTTTTTTTTTACACAGCCAGATTTTAAAAATATACAACGCGAATACTATCATAAACTGCTCTGAACTTACCCCCGAACGTTCCACCAACAAAATCATCGCCTTCGCTGAAACAGGCACGAATTCACGTAGCACAACGAAAAATCCACAACACGCCAGTCTAGTGTCCCGGACGTAGAGGCGATAAGATGCTTGAAGCGCGAGCCTTTGTCGACGTTATCGCTCCTTTCTTCCGTACCTCAGACGCGGGGTAATGGTTCAAGGTAGGCGGGCGCCTTAAACACGCCCACGAAACTGCCTCCACAGCGCCTCGGCGATGCGAGTCGCAGTTTGACGCATGTAAATCTGGGGCGATATCTTGTTTTATATTTACAGGGGCAGCGCACGACACGTTATTTCTGGACGTGGCCAGCACAGATTTCCCACGTCGTTCCAGGCCAAGAAAAAAAAAAAAAATAAAGCGTCGTGTGGCAAGAGGCGCGTGTTCTGGTCGTATTTATGGAACACCTGATCACGGTTCCGCAATCTCGGCGAGATTTCAATAAATCTCGCAGCTATTATAGCGTCTCGAATTTATGAAAGTGCTGGCGTAATTATCCTTATCTCTGCTCTCTTTGCTTTGACGACTTGGAACGTAGTGCAGTTAGCTTACAAATAACTGCAATATGTTGGGGTGAGTGAATAAGGGAACATTTAACCGTGATTCTTTCTATCAATACAGTTAATCGATTAACAAACCATCGATTTGTGTTTGTCGAGACATTAAATATGCCATATAAAAAAATATGTTAGTCCTTCAGTTTTGAATGCAATTTAAATGCTAAAAAAAGATAAATTAAGATTACAATAAAAATCCAAAGGAGGTTTTTTAAATTAAGATTAAAAAGCGTCTTCAATGAAATATAAACTAAGAAGAATATATTAAGAGAAAAAACAAAAGCATATCAAGCGCTGATAGGGTGCATTATTATTGTTAATAGACTATCGGAGTGGTTTTTAAATACGTCGAATTTTTCGAAATAAGAGGCAGTGCATTATTACGGCATAACGATTGCTGTGACACTGCTTAATGACACGGTATGGCTGAGGTATTTAGCAACGATAAAAAACATTTTTAGTGATTACAAAACATACTCCGTTAAAGCTTCCGAAGGCAAAATTTTGGTTCCGCAAAAGAAATAAGACGCTTTCTCGAAAGATTTTGAGAGCTATTTAACCAGTTTGTTAATTCTCAAGAATTTATAGGCAATTTTGTAGTAAAAAAATATACTTTGTATTTGAAACAAAATGTTTAGTTGACGACCACAACACTCACGCCATTTACGACCAAATATTTCGCCGTCGCTACAAAACCTATACTCTATTTTGAAACAGTGAGAATTGCGCAACTGATAATCAGTACCAGATAACTAATAGATAAAGGGGCCGAATTTCACTCATTAATTTGTGGTTTTCCCCTGAATGTCAAGAATTACACTGCTGTAAGTCACTTGTTCCCTGTTAATTTGCTGGATTCGCCAGTCCGCAGTAGCATACCAACTGACTTTCAGTGGATGTTATTTCACTGATTAACATCACTGGTTCGGACTTAGAGTGTACGATAAGACATCTGGCAACGCGCATTTAAGCTGGCTGTTTTGTCTTGTGGTTGACACAATGCCATTATTGCCCGTGTTTATCTTCTTGCATCAGGCTGTGGAAGAATCAACGAGAGAAATACATAAGAAATGGAGGATGGATTACATTATCCCCGTATTCCAAGGTATGCAAATTGACGCATTCTGCGTCCCTATATTTTATTCGTCAGAACACATGCTCTGGCGAAGCTCGCAGGCGGACGACCGCAATAAGGATTAAGGGTTTTGTGGACGTGCCAAAAGAATACCGCCAGGAAGGCGCAACCGCGCCTCGCAGATGCAAAGGTGGGCTACCAAATGTTCCTGCACGTGCAGACGACATCCGGAGACAATGGAAGGCACCAGGGCGCGGACACAGCTGCGTTTTGCAGCTGCCCAAGGGACACCGAGAGCCCACACCAGCGGCTGAGTCTGTCCCGGGCTAGTGTCAGCAATAAACATTGAGAGCTTTTAGCGGGCGTGCTGGGAGAATAGCGGAAATATCCGGAGGCATAAGTACGCCGAACCAAAGAGGCCACCCAAGAGTTCCCGCACGTGCAGAACGGAACAATAAACTTCCAGGCCAGAATCAAGGGGCGACGCCAGGCCGACTGCAGACCACAGGAGCAGCGGCCACGTGTTTTACCACTCAGGGGGGACGCGACAAGCACCCCGGACACGTGCAGAGATGGTGCAAGTTGAATATGGCGATCGAGCCTACAAAACCACGAGGAGGAGGGAGGAACGAGTCAGTCAGTCCAGGATCGAGCAGTCAGGCAGTCAGTCGGGGGACCTGAAGCGAGGCGTCCGGGTCTGAGCCGGATGAAACCAGTGCGAGGATCGGGCAGTCAGTTGAGAGACGTCAACGAGTCAGTCAGTCGGAGTCAGTGGAGGATCGAGCAGTCAGGGAGTCAGTCGGAGGACCTAGAGCGAGACGTCCGGTTCGGAACCGGACGACATCAGGCAGTCGGCCGATGGAAACCGAGGAGGACGGAGCGAATCTGCGAGCAGACGACAACGGCAGCCGGCCGTCGTCAGACGCAGAGTCTGCGTGGACCCGAGAAGGAGGAACTTCGAGGCCAGGCGCCGAGACGCCCACCAAGTGCGAGAGCAGTTCCAAGTCGCCAGCCGAGGGAATACAGCGCCGTATTGTCAGATAAGTAGTTCTACACCAAGTGTGAAGAATCTTCCCCCCCCCCACGACGCCAATCGCGGTGTCAAACCATATACGTAGCCCACATAGAAAAAGGGGAGGGGAGTTGTCTCGAGAGTTCATGTACCAGTTAACCTGTTCAAGCAACAATAAAACTCGATTATGTGAACTCGCAAATAAAGTGTAATTTATTAGTAAATTGGACCTAGAGACAACAGTGTCGACGTATTCCTACGCCCTATCACTGAGGGCTAGCATCAAGTGCTGGCGCCTCACGCCGCAGAGCAGATTCAATACCTACTTCCAAACTTCAGCATTGGCAGGTATCAAAATGTTACACATAAAATATTATTCCATGAGATAAAGCGTGTAGGCCTTGGTGCGCATGTCCTTTGTTATATATTTGCAAGCTCGAGTTAAAGCAAGGAAAATAATTTTGTGAGCCCCATTTAGCTGTAATGTTGCTAGCAACGTAAAACATTTTATGCGACTAACGAACAGGTTATTGACATTTATTGGTGATCCCAAAAGGGATTTTTTTTGATGGGCAATAAGTATTGCTGTGAAAATGGCGCCACTAAACATTTTGTGAGGTCCATAACAAAAATTATACGGTCACCAATAAAACCTTTTCCGTAGTCTTTAGGGGTACAAATTTTCTCAAATGTAATTCGTAGGCAGACAACTGTTGAAATATTGAATTTGAATATAACGTTGTTTATTGAAACTCTTTTCAGAGTTTGATTCGCAAGGAGGATGCATTTCAAAGTGCCCAGTTAATTAATTCATGAATTACTAATATAAACGTGCCTATTTGTGTTTTTTTTTACAAACAGCTAGAGAGTTTAACCATTACTCACTCCGGAATGAAGCTAATACGCCCAGTGAGATTAGATCAACGTGCTTGATATCGGTTGGTCCTGTTAGCAGGATTCATGATAGTCCTGTGGATTAGACATTTACTGGTGTCGTTTAATACCGGAATGTGTCTAGACAATAAAGTTAAAATTAATGCATTAATAGTTTGCCATAGTTATTGTCTAAAATATTCACATACAGTGAAGAGCACAGTAGACCTACCATTTTCAAATATTTATAAAAATGCCAGTTTTGTATGGAAGTTAAGTTTGAAACAATCTAGTAAGAGGTACCGTGTCGTCATTTTATTAAACAACATGTCGACTAGGGTCCGGTTTCCATTGCTCAGGTCTGTATTACGTCATCGCCTCACCAGTTCCGTGGTAAGTCATAACTGTAACGTGTGTGCGAGAACTAAACGTTATGGACAACAGCCCGCACACGTTATTTACAACAGTTACTCAGAGTTTACGTTATTTATCTCGTACATCATGGCAGCACACATATGGCGATATGTATTCACTTGGCACCATTGGGAATTTAATATCGTTAAAGGGACTGGCGACAGAATACCTCTAACTAGATAGTTTCAAATGTAACTTACATAAAAAAAAATGGCTGTATTATATACATTTTAAAATGGCAAGTCTGACGTGCCTCACTCTGAAAACGATACTGGCATAAACCTGCCAGTTAACTTTCTATGATTCCAGCAGAACCTGCACGTTAATCCTAAATAACTGCACTGTAAAAAACAACTGGGAAAATTACGTGATAATTGTAAGGTAATATTTGCAAAACTTGTTTGGGAAACATATTTCTCTTTGCATGCAAGATAGAATTACCGCACTCTCGAGTAAAATTCACGTACATAGCAGTGGGAAATCTTATACACGGATGGGAAAATCATCTTACGACGTGTGAATCTGCTCGGCATTGTCCCAACAGCAAAGTGGGGGGACGGGAGGAAGAAACAAAGCGAGGCGCCATGCTGGACCACTGGTGGGACGTATATTCCCCACGGAAGGCATAATACTAGGCAATAAAGGTTAATATTAAGGTAGAGAAAATCTGTAAAATACAATATAATCAAACAGTTGCAAATAAAAAGATTGTACAAAAAAGGAAATAAGAAAGTTCTCAAGATACCTGAAAAAAAAGGATAACTTTTTGTTCCCATGTTTAAATTTCAATATACGCAGTTACCTTAACTCGCATAATTTTTATCTCAAGGAAATTATTAAAATACTTGGAATGATATTTACTTAAAAACAATAATAAAGCCGCTAAAGGAATTGCACACAAACTTTTCTTTGTAGCGCACAAAAATAACTGAATAATCTCTTACAAAAAATAATAATTATAACCAGTTCAAGAAATAGAAATTTGTCAAGTTGCTGTAAGGGAAGCGCGAATACTCAAGCTAACAATAAGAAATATTTTAGGAAAAATTTGTATAATTATTTAAATAAGAAAATTGGCAAATATCTTAAATTAATACTTTTTTATTTTTCGTGGTGGAATCATGTAACACCCTGATAATAGCTAATGTTGTAATGCTATTGTCGTGGTTGGTGTAATGGATATCATACCCATCCACCAGCAAGTGGCGATTATATTAGAGTGGTAGTTTCTGTTACTATTCGTCACGTAATTGAGATAGTAATGAATTTAACAGTACTATTACCCCAGTTAATTTCAGATATAATTTGTTATACAGTATTGTTAATATTCCCTTACTTGTATGGGATTTCCCCCCACTTCTGCCAGGTACATTTTTCCGTACGACTAGGGAATATTACTGAAGTTGATATGTAAATTTACGCTACATTTAAGAGGTAATTTTACCTTACATGTAGAGGTAATTAGCTTCCCTTACATGTAAGGGAATTTTACCTTAATATTTTTTACAGTGTGATTACTGCCACAAATACGTGATGTAAGTAAACACAATTAATTTTTGAGGGGCATAACCACTTTCAAAGGTAAACATTTAATTAAACGCTTTGTGGAACATTATCAGGAAATACATTTTTTTTCTGATGCTCCGCATTTTATTAGCAAACGGATGACTCGGCATCATATTTGTTCAGTTCTGTTTGCACATTATTAGTGCATTACCTGCTCAAAAAAAGTAAACCAGAGTTGCGCAGAATAATTTCGTTTTGTTTATTTGTCAATCACATTAACAACCTGAACGAACGTTTGATTTAGAGAATTGCTTGAACAGTTTCTGTTCATTTGAAAACTCTTTTTAAAATGTAAGTAAATAACGAATAATCATACATGCGGAACAACTGCGGTGTCAGCAGTATTAAACGCAGGCTAAACATGTTGCGTTATTGGAAGAGTTCTAATGTCTAATTAGGAAATATTTCCCCATAAAGAATGGCGATTTTTGCACTGAATCTTCGGTTATAAATAATTTATTTTCGTAGATAAAAACCCAATTTTTTTTGGAGACAATATACACTTTCTATTAATAAAGAAAATTGCTAAAGAATATACAAATAACTCAGAAAGAACAAATGTAGAAATTGTTTCTGAAAAAAAAAAATCATGTGCCTTGAAATAACTTATGCATTGTAATGAAGAATGTCACACGTTAATAATTTGGTATAGGGAAATACATATTAATGGATTTAGGTTTTCTGGTGTTTCCGTTAAAGATAAATATATAGCACCAGGAACTTTTTTGAGCCGAAAAATACAGGCTTCTTTGCTATCGAGGCCTTTCATAACATTAATGCAAAGCCTGTTTCCTGGAAAGATCAGACAATTTAAAAATTAAATAAAAAATTACTGAAAATCAAATTGTTTTATTTGCCTCGGTGCAAAGCTTTAGAGTATTATTCCTCACATTTACGTTTTTGTTTCAAGTTTATATTCCAAAATTTCCTTCATGAAACCGAATTTTATTAACATGTATTTCCATAAACCAAATTCTCAACCAGGCAAAAGTGTCAATTAAATACGCAGTTTTGTAGAAATGAGATTACAGTGTTATGATAAAAAACTAATTTAACCCAGTGGAGGCAGTATTTTAATAAAACGGCTGTTAACTCTTAGTATCAAGATAACATTATTTCTCAGTAGAAAGGGAAAATCTGACAAGCCAAGGTAGCCTGCTAAGCAATGTCAGACACTGTAAAGCTCAAAACAAAACCTTCCTGAAGAATGCAACTTTTATTTCAATCTGCTTGCGTACAATCATAATACTGTACGTGTACAGTGAGAGAAAATTTAAGTGAATTTTCGTTTTTTGAACTTCTTCTTCAGCTTTGTAAATGCTCATTTAATTAGCCGAAAGCAGTATTCTCTTGTCTGTGGGTGCCTTGGGAAATGGCGCATTGTTAATTAATGCCATCTGCTCGGCAGCTCGAGATTATAAAAACTCGCACTTGAGAACTAACGTTACATCATTTGTGGAGAGTTTCGAGGCAGCTAATGAACAATGCATTTCCGCGAAAAAATCTTTCTTGTTGGTCATTAACTGTAACAAATTCTGCAATTTTACACAAATGTTTGTGGCAACAGAGTTTCCGTCAATGTCAGTGTATTTTAACCTACAAATGCTATTTTTTCACCTTGCTTCCAAATTAATTTATTTTAAAATTAGTAATATAGCACGTATACTGTATTACTAAGCCTATACTGAATTGTGTCATATTACTACATATTAATACGTGGCAGAAAATTAGTTGCAACATTCGTTCATTTTTTTCTCCTAGACAAAAAATATACACAGATATCGCAACTGCAATTTGACCACAGTTTTGTGTCTTTTGGCACTAATACAAAAGTAAAATCACAGATCCACTCTAAATGGAAACTACCAACGTTTGTAATTGTAGTGTTTCACGAAATAATTCTACCATTAGTATATCATATATTTTACAAGCGTGTCATGTTAATCCATTACTATGTATATGAAGTTTTACAATTTCCGCTTTGTTGTACTGCATTCTGTAAATTTCAAACAAATAGAGAAAACAGTGCTTTCAAAATGCAGATAACAGTTGACTTCATTTATTGCTGGTAGTTTTACGCAAACAGTAAGCACATTCCTTCAGCGGGAGTTAAGAATGTTTGAACACACATATATAGTTCGAAGCAGTTCTATCTTGAATACCGTTTTTCGTTTTTTTATAAATCTTCTTATAACACCCGTGGAAATATAGACAATTGTTATTACTTTAAGTATTGGGCATTTTTGCACATTTTAAAAATATATAATTTTAATTCCTGTGATACTGTCAAATAAGCAATAAATTCGTTTTAATCACACACTGGTGGTTATATTCGAATCTATACAATAGTTAATTTTAAATTACAAATACTCTACTCGTTTTTGCAGACTTCACATGAAAATATAAATTACCAAATATTAGTATGCATAACTATACACTCACAGATACTCCAGAATATAACATAAGTTTACACAAACACAGTCACTGTAAAGTCTCACTGTGGATGCTGTACAACTACACAGACACAGAGTGTTAGCACAAAGAATATGTAGCAGTAAAAATACACAATTAAAGAGTTTAGTGCAGAGAGTGGGTGTGCTTAAACGCATATTTCAATTGTGTACGCAATGATTCAGTATCGCGTGCCTACTTGCCATGCGACTTGTCCTACGTATGACCGCACATCCTTGTTCTCCAGGCGATTTACGCCGCAACTTTGAGCACAAATATTTGATATAAAAATGCGTTTCAGGATATGTGTATAAGGATTTTGTAATACTATTAGTCGAAAGAAAATATATCTGGAGTTTGGGCACCGAGTTTACAGACATCTGTATAAATTACCGTACTTGAAATTCGAAGCCAGGACCCATCAACTTGTAAACTGACGTCCCAACCCACTAAGAAGCACGGAAAAAGACGTACCCTGTGCCGATATAGAACAGTAGATACAGTGCTGCTTATCTCCTTATGTTTATAAAACTACGAATATGCCTCATATATATTCCTGCACATACATATGTTTTATTATCGGTGTAGTCTAAGCGGGCTCTACCCAATAATCGGCCCATTAATGCGCGTTACAAGATTTTATGGTCAGTTTTTCATATGTAGGGACATTTTGAACGAATATCTTCGAGGAAATGCGTGCAGATGTGTTTCAACTTTCCTCTTCTCAGAACGATCGATTCGTTGCGAATCACCATATTTTTGTAGGGACCTAAACTTTACTTTGAAGTAATTATTCAATAATGGCGTCTATATCAAAAATCTCTTATTTCCCAAGGATTCAATAAAATCACAACTTACCATAGAGCCACGTCTTGTGAAAGAATCGTATGAAATGTACATGCTCATTCTATTTAATCATTGCTTACTAACGTTACCGTCATGTTCAATAACCGTAGCTTACATACAAAGGCAATACTTAGTTAGATATTATGATTCATAGACGTTTACCTACCTCTCGCACAGAAGTTACATTAAAGTGTTTGTATTTAAGTTTCACAGACAACTACGACTATTTGTAAAACATATGTTTCAAGTCATTGCAAAAATTTCAAATAAATGTGCACATCCGTAACCGCAAAAAAGTGGAGGTACTCCTTTGGCCATTGACCCTGTTACGTGGAAAACATGTTCGCGAACAGAAACGATGACTTGGTTGTTTTCAGTGCTCGGTATGCACCGCTAACAGACGCAGTATTTTTCAAGCCCATTGAACCTGTTTCGCTGCCGTCGGAAGCCTCCCCTCGCAGCCAATAATTGCGACTGTAACTCCAGTGGCCACCAGACTGCAAGGAGCCCCTCTCCGAACCACTAAACCTACTTGCTGCAGACAATTGAATCCATACAACGAACAGCAGCGGGCCCGGTGAAATACGAGACGCACGCAGCAATTTCTTTCTTCAACCTCCTGAAAAAAGTCCCCCCTAGCTCGCTCCACAGTCGATTTAATTTCCGGAGCAAAAATATCTTCCTTTTCGTTTGATGAAACAAATAACTTCATTCCACTTACCTTTTTACTTGCTCGCTTAAGTGCACGCAATTAGTAGTGCTTTAACTAACACAATCATTTTAAATAATTTTTGAGCAAATTATAACAAAACTAGTTATTTACCTCAAGTTCCCGAGAACGTATTAATAAAACATTTATTTATTTTATGGAAAGGGCCTGATAAAGACTTTATTAAAAGCACTAAACCGCAAAAAGTCATTAATTGATATTTGTGTTTTTGAAGACGTTATATTAGATGCCATTTCTAGAAAAATATATTGTCATAAATTTTTGCATAATAATTTTTCATAATCATAATTTTGCATTGATTTAAGGTACAAATAAAAAATTCAATTACTTTTGATAATGAGATTAATACGGTTAACATCAAATTAAAATTATATCTGAAAATTGGCACTGTTTTTAGACACAGACGTTCGTTTAAAACTTGCATTAACTCGGGTGTGAAATATAATTGTTCTTGGTGTGGTAAGCAAGAAATCTCGTCTCTTACTTAGGGACCTAGTTTCTAATCAAAATGTTGGACAATGCCGTGCTGCGGTACAGTTCCTCAAGCAAGTTTCTGCTCCTGAATAAGAGAGTTTGTGTCATTTCGTTCTGTCTAAACACCATTCAAATAAAAAACTTAATGCATTAAGATGGTTTTAATTTCAGTAAACAATCATATAACAAAAAATAAGATTACTTTTATAAAATGACAATTTTCTCAGAAAATATAATTTATTTTGATAAATAGATGCAACTCTCTGCTATAATAATCCGTTATTGAAATTATTGAAAGCTACAACACCTAAAAATAAACACAGCTCACCATAAATGTTTTTCGAACCACAAGTTACTTTATGTATAACTCGTACTGAGGTAGTTTACTTGCCTCCCACCATGGCGATCCAGGTTTGATTCTCAGTTGGGTAGACCCCGGATTTTTCAGAAGTAGGAAACGCAACGGTCATTGCCGCTGGCCGGTGGGTTTTCTCAGGGTACCCCCTTTTTCGCCCACCGTTGCATTCCGTCACTGCTCCATATGCACCACACATCACCCTCATTTGCTCCGAAGACACCAGCTGTTTAGCTCCTACAAAATATTTCACTGCCACTGAGGTATTTTCATTAATTTAATTTTATAGTATTATTAGCCATCTTAGAATAAACACATTTGTCGCAAAATAAACTCACTTGGAAATGAACACGTGGGCTATAAATTACTAAAACCTAATGTAAACCTAAACTTAATTACAGAATATAGATTTTTGCCTATATTTATTCTTTGAGTTGCCTAAATAATTGGGAATGTGTGGGTTATTTAATTGTAAATATTCCGGTATAAACGAAGAAAAGCAAGGGTGATAAGTGGGATCGAGATATAATATGGTAAAAAAAAACTATTTCGGTTTTACAATATATTTTTGGTTTTTAATTTTAGTTTTGGCTAAACGTCTCGTCGACAGCGAGGTCATTTGAGGTGCAAGTATTACTTCGTATATTAGGAAAGAAGAAGGAATCGGCAATTACTTGTTTAAGGAACACACAACATAACTCAGGGCAGCAGGACCGGGATTAAAACCCAGAAATTCCCGATTGCGAGTCCAGAGACTTATCTCTGCCCCCACCCGTTCGGTTTCGGTGTTCACAATCTTAAACGTATAATTTTTTATTTTAATTTCTCTGAGTGTGATGGCTGAATTTATATGCGAGAACGCCAATCATGAGAGATCTATTTAAACCATATTTATAAAAACGAAAAAAAGGCACTATTCTGCGACAATTTTTAAAACAAAGTAAGCTAAAGACACAAATACAATCTATATTAGTTGCAATGGGGAGCAGGGGCAACATTTGCTTATCCCGAGAGTAAAATCATATTATGTGCGTTTTGCAAACATACGAGGTTCGTGTCAGTATGGAATGTCATGTTAGCTAAGAGCAATATTTAAATCCAATTGATAGTTACAAAGATTTAAGTATTAGAAATTTGGAGTGGTGTGCAAACGAATTCCCTATACACCGCGAAAACTTTTCTATTCACACTGTGCAATACAACACACAACCAAAGCTGAAATAATAAATAATGATCTCCATTCCGCAAGAACTTCAATTTTGTAATAATGACAGCGTTTCATAGATGCTAAAACGTGCTTTCAAATCCTAATGCGTGATAAAGTAATTTCTGCACTAAGCAATCAAAGCAGTTTCAAAACTACGCTATTAGATGATATGCATTTTGGGAGGAATTTTTATTGTCTATTACTATGGTGTCTAAGAAATCTTTGAACACTACATAAGTCACTGCGAGTAACTAGAACACTACTTACCTCACTGCGAGTAACTAGAACACTACATACCTCACTGCGAGTAACTAGAACTTCAGTGTCCTGTGTTCGTTCTGCTAGAAAAAGATTTTAATACCTTCAGAGGACGTGCTCGGAAAAATGTATAGTTGCAAGAATAAGTTTTGAGAGGACTGTCATACGGAATATATTTAGCGAGGATTGGGAGTATGGTCCTATAGTCCATTCATGGTTACTTTAAACTTTTCTGAAGCCCTGCTAAAGTTAAACTTCCATAATATTACTCTACCTCATGCAAACAAAGATTAACCGAGTCTAAAAAATTACACCAAAGCTTCAACGCCAAGTATTCGTGTGAACAGTGTAATAATATTTTGTATAATAACTATTTATTACTAAGTTTCATCAACACCGTTTTTTTATTACTATTAATTAAAAATTAATTATTATAATAATATATATAAAATAAGCAAAAGTTGAATTGAACCAAAAGTAAGGTACATTTATGTAAACACATGTATAAAATTCTTGTAATACATAGAAAATTTAGGGAACATCTACTCACATCATACATGGGGTTATTTTTCAAAGGTTTGATTTGAAGGTGTGAAGAAACCGCGAATAGAGTGTAGTGTACAATGTTGGGGCTGCTAAGAGCACTTCAAACTTGCTTGTTACAAGAGTTTCTGAGCTTTGCGTTCATTTTTGTAAAGAAACATTTCAAGGAGTCCGCTCACCTGCATGTTGAATGCGCTACAGAACGAATGAAACACATGATTTTTGAAGAATCTAGTAAATGGATTCACAACTTGTTTTCGTAAAAAAATTAAAATTCAGGCTAGATAAGTCGGGTACTTTCAGGATATCGCGTATAGAGGAGTAAAAAATATATTTTATTTAAACCCTTCAACATGTTAGTATTTGAAATGAATCAACTAAACTATCAAAGGCTTCTGCACAGTATTTTTCTATATACTACTTTACAATAAAATTATAGGGTCATCGCTTAGTCTCATAGGTATACTCTGCACGACAGAAAGCCTGCACGCCAGTTAAGTGTAAGAGGTTTGTAGTTTTGAAAAAAAGGCCCTTCCTTACAACCTTTTATCAGATGCAAATCTTAATTTACTGATAGGTTGTTAGTAAATTTTTGTGAAACTCCAATGGATTCCACTAATCGAAGCGTTTGCGGTATTTAATGTTTATGCTTGCAGTAGGAGTGGCTCAGTTTTAACAGACTATTCGACATAAATGTGAGTCAGATATGCTACTGCATGGCCTGATTTGTTTTGGAGTTATACGAATACAGTAATTATCGTATTTAGCTGGCGCGTGTGTGATTTAATTTAACTGACGTGACGAGATGATTACACAGTACAAGGAGAAAGGGACTTAGAAGCGCAAACGTAATCCATTCCATAATCTCGCTTTGATTTATAGCGTAACTCAAGCTGCTCAACTGCTAACGTCTTTAAACAATAACCGACATAGTACTTGCTGAAGAATTTACGAGCTGCTATAGAAATTACTGAACTGAAGTTTTTACAGGTTTCCAAATAATTTTATACTGACCTTAAGTGTTTTGTGGAAGTGCACATTTCTAAGTGGAAAGATAAACGACCCGCAACTTTCTCTGCTACCCTGAAAACAAATTTGTTTATTTTCCTGTAATTAAAAACCATTTTAAGATTAAAAATTAATGGCATCGTTGCTATTTGGGAGATTCAGTAATTGAATAAAACTTGACGGAAGGAAATTATTTTGATTTCTACTTTTATTGTTTGTATAAAAATAGAGATAAAATTGCTTGTGATAAACATATCTAATGCTGTTTCCATACATTAGGTATATCGTTAAAGTGTAAAAAATCTGAGGTAACAACATTATACAACATTTTCACCTTAGGGAGGTGATAGACCTGACTTGCAGTAAATATTGTCACATCCCTTGTTACACAAATTTATTAATAGCGCGAACACGCCAACATCGTTCATTTTGTTATTTCACCAATACATCACCACACATAAACTATGTCTTGCAAATTTATTTACATTACATCGTAAACCAATATTTCATGAACATCAATATATCTTACAGCCGTACACGCGATCCAATACTGAGTACAGCTGCACCTAGGATAGTGAGAAAAGGCAACCGTGTTTGTAGATTTACAACTGCACCAAGTCGTAACTACGTCGTTGACCCACTCAGACCTAGTGAACGCAGTTTTGCACATCTGTTTTAACCCACATGATTGATGTTTCGAGCTGGCACTGCACAGTGCGAGGATCACTGCCCAATGACATCGCCTGTGTGTAAATGATTCGTATTCCCCGCTTCCGTCCTAGGTATGATTGGTCTGAATTCCTATAGCCTAACAAGAAGCTCACTGGGTGTGAAAACAAAACATGTGCTGTGTCAACATAAGTACAGCACTCATAATAAAAAACTGCATGTTTGCAACACGTGAAGCCGTATGTTAAAGTGGGTTTGAAAATATTGATAGAAAAGAAACGCGCTGATATCCTCTCGTGCCGCGTTGGCTGTCGCGTGACGAAGTTTATGTTGCCCCGCAGTGTAGGCGGATACACTAGAGATAAGTAACCAGGGCCGGATCCAGGAGCCTGTCTTGAGATTGGGTTTCTGGGGNCTCAAATAACCAATGTGTTCACAATTCACACTTTTACTCCATTTCACCACGTAAATATACACACAGTTTTTACTACTAAGCCAACAGTGGAGTAAGCTGGGCTGCTCTCGAGGACTTCAGAGTAGTTGAGGGTGAAGTGAGGTGAGTATGGAACAGCGCCGGAATACAATGGCGGGGGAAACTGGAGATCCCCCAGAAAATTCGACGACCAGCGGCATCGTCAGATACGATTCTCACATGCAAAAATCCGGGAGAAGTCCCGCTGGGAAGCGAACCCGACTCGCCTATGTGGGAGGCGAGTATGCTGACCACTACACCACTGTGGCCCCCATTTACTGCTAAACGATGTTCACGGTAAACTGAGTACTTTTGAAAGCCTTGCTTAAGATCTACTTGCATGAACATAGCGTATCCTTCCGCCATTTTTAAAATAAACATTACCATGGCCTGATCGCTTTATTCTTGCATCGGCGAAGTAAAATTGTAAATTAAATTAAAGTACACATTTTATACATTTTCTACACTTTAATGCATTAAAAATATGGAGAAAAATAGATAATTTCTTTATTCACAATTCTTTATCTAAAATTAATATTTCAACGTTAAGACATAGAAATACATTCCCTCTGTCGTTACCAACTTTACTGTATGGGTGCATGCTGATCAGCGCGTCCGTTTAAATCTATGGAGGTAAGGACGGTTGACATTTACAAAGGTTGATTTCGAAAGTGCTCAATTAATAGTGAACGGTCTTTATATTAGTTTAAATGCATAATGTAATGTAAATAATTTTTAACTTAATTTTGCTGTTCACTATTAAAATACAAAATTTACATTTAATTTCTTACATTTAATTCTTTCATTGCGGAGATTTTGCAGACCGTTTTTAGATATGCGAGACACTTTATTACTCAATACTAAAAGTAGGTAATATAAGCGTAAGAAACGTAGACAAAAATTATATTCTACTTTGATATTTTCAGTGCTGTCACATCTGGTGTTAAGAAATTCTCTAAAACCACCTACATTCCAGTAAAGGATTTAAGTGTATTTTCAGGATATTGCCTAATATATTAAAAATACTTGATCTGGAGCAAGATTGAGCTCTTAGGTAATAAGTGACGGGGGGGGGGNCATTCTACCCGCCTCTGGTAATAACGGACAATTTGCACATTTCTGCGTGAAAATTAGTGTTGGTGTCACATGCATTCAACAGATAGCAGCACATAATGCGTTCAGTTGATGTAGAAGTTGTCATAAATATTAATGGACTGGAAGGTGTAGCTTTCATTTCTATATTTAAAGTTGCTTCGGAAAGATTGCCAAAGTATAATGACTAACTCAAACTCCAAACAAGTAAAATGCAAGGTAAAAAAATTGAAAATAAATAGAAAAAAATAATCAATTCTGATTTTATAAAAATTTTTGCCCCAGTTATATTGTTACACCACCTCTTGTCACTAGGTTATTTTTCGTACATGCTGTCTGTATTGTTTGTATAGCGCTGTCCAGTATAAGATTACAGCGTATTCGATGTACGTATTTTGCCAGGCTGGCGACATAATGCGCGTGCGCTTGTATAACAGCCAGGCTGGCGATGTGATGCAGTGCGGGCTTGTATATCCTCCAGACTGGCGTTGTGATGCAGTGCGGTTTTTTATAACCGCCAGGCTGGCGATGTGATGCAGTGCGGGCTTGTATAACAGCCAGGCTTGCTGCGTGATGCAGTACGGGTTTGTATAACCGTCAGACTGGTGATTTGACGCAATGTGGGCTTGTATAACCGCCAGGCCGGCAGCGTGATGCAATGCGGGCTTGTATAACCGTCAGGTTGGCGATGCGATGCAGTGCTGGCTTGTATAGCCGCTAGACTGGCGATGTGATGCATTACGAGCCAAGGCGAGTGTAGTAAAATAAATACACAAAACCAAAGACAATAATAGTTCTTCATGTTATGTTGAAGTTGCATCAACTTCTCGCTTGATTGAATTACTTTGGAATCGCTGTTAATTTGATGTGAATACCCTGCTTCGCCATGTGTACGTGAACGTAAGGACACCGCAAAGTGAACACAAGGAGTTGGCTGTTAACTTCAATGTGAAAGGTCGTTTACGCATGCGTGGTCCTCCCTCACCGACAGTCAGCTCTCAGCTGGGTCAATGGCTCGGAAAAGGAAGGGGTGGGGGTATGGTCAAGTAGTAAGTATTTTGTCCAGGGGCTTCCAGGCCACCTATTTCTTTCAGAGCCTCCCTGGAACCAGCCGTGCGAGAAACCCTGGAGAATTAAGAAACGTCTCTGTCTGAAGCTTGAACTTACACTTCTCATGGCGCCTTTTGCTACATCTTCGTTGTCTCTCGCCCCCTCCCACTTCTCTCCACTTTTTTCATTCGCCGTCCAGTTTTTATGTCGTCTTCCCCCTCGCCCTTCCTTCCGCGTCACTCTCTTTTTCTTCCTTTGCTACGTGAAGTGTCCCGTCTTGGCAACTTTAGCTACGTACTTTTTTATGAATTAGTTCCAGGAGTAAAATCCATTAAAAACCCCTTGCTATGGAATAAATCATTTACTGATTATTTATTTCTTGCTATAGTAAAGCAGGATTCCCTTTCATTTTTTAATTTTATGTAATGCAACTTTTGGTAAATTAAAAAAAAAATAATTGCTGAAAAATTTTTAGGAATTGGTTATTTGATTTTTGAAATGAGCTGCAATGTATTAATTACATCTATTTTCCATAACGAACACATACTCTCTTACATTTGACTCAGAATATTCACGAAATTTTTTTTATTTTGTTAAAAGATTTTACTTTAGAAATTTACGATAGTAGCTGAGTTTCGGGACAACTCTTTTATATTAATTTTAAGCAATCAAGATTTGCTTTTAATCAGGAAGCTGAAACTTTAAAACGTGCACTATTTAACGAAGACTTAATATTTAGCCAAAAAATATAACTATCTCGTTGAAAAAAAAAAAAATTATATAAAAATCGCTAAGAAGAAAGGGATTTTAGTTACGCCCTAAATAAAGGAACGTGTACTAACTAGTAAAAAATGTGTGTATCAAATTTGTGTACAAAAAACCAAACTAATTTTAATTGCGTTCTAGAAAGCTTAGTTGAAATGTATTTAATCACGCAAATTAACAAAAATTATGCCTGGGGAAAATTCCTATTTAATTTTAACGTCTTCACTCGTTCAACCTATATAATTAAATTTTATTAATTAGTCAGCGGAGATTATTCAGCAAAAGTAAATAATTCCTTCTTTTTATATTTTGATATCGAACGCAACATAAAATCACCGTTTTTCCACAGGTTTTTGCAATGAAAATTTATGTGTAATAGTATCTTTACGTAATAATGTTCAGAAAGCTATTATTTACTTACGTAAGTCACCACACAAATTATTGTATCGGCGACACTATTAAAGGAATCTGCATGGCATGGTCCACTTAGATGGGTCTTTTAGATAATTCCTCAAGAAGTATTGCGTTGACCTGGGTTGGTAGTTAGGAGTATGCACGTAGGTTGCAAGGTTTTTTTTTTATTTCAAGGAATTTAAATGCTGGGGAAGGAAAAAATGTCCTTCGAACTGATGTTATTTTCTGATTTACGGACAACAGGTCCATCTACCTCATGCACCGTGGAAAGCATATCTCGTAACTTCCAACTATTCAATTAAAATAATTCGAAAATACCATGTAGATTACCGGCATATCTTAAGTATTTTTTAAAAATATCCAATTTGTTTATCAGCAGTTACTTGCTGTACTATACTTAATTACAATATTGTTACGTGCGGACCCTCGCGCCGGCCACGTGTGGACAGTCTCGGTTAAGGGGGTGGATGAGGGATGGAGGACTCACCGGACCTTACAGCGGATGCATCGCCAGGAGCTAGGGGGGATGATTGTGACAGCTGACCTGAACAGGTGTTACCACCGTACCCCCTTTCTGAAGTGGTCGGCGGCAGCGGGGTATTGCACGAACTCTCTGTTAATCACCTCCACCAGTGCAATGCGGTGCGTGAAGAAGGTTCTGGGCCAGGCCACCGACACTATAAATACCCCCACAGCCGGAAGTAGGGAGTATGTGATGGCCATCTGGCGAAATGCGGTGGACGGTGAACAATGCATTGAGGGACGTTTTAGACATGGACTAGCGGCGTGTGAGAGTGTGAGAGACTGCGGTGTACGAGTGAGTGTGCGCGGGGAGTGAGATATAACGACGAAAGGAAGGCTGCTGTGTGTGGAAGAGCTCGGGATGCTCCAGAACATTCCGGATAAGGAAGAGTTGTGATATGTAGCCTGAAAGAAGATTGGACTGAATGGACGAGTTTTGCAGACTTGATTGTAAATACTGGAACTGTCATATATAAAATATATATTTAATTGAATTTTGATAAACTGTTTACAATGACTGATTTTAACTATTGGATTATTTTAATTTATGTTAGGTGACAAAGGACTATGTAAATAGCAAGTGGTGGCCATTAATTCTAGGATCTTAAATTTTAAATATTTCCTTTTTGGATTCCTTGTAAATAAATTAGAAAATTATTATTAACGTTTTCATTTTATCAACACTTCCATCCCTTTAAGAACCTGGTTTTGCCAAGAACCTTTGAAAAACTGTAATAATATTGGAACGTTCATCATTATCTGTTAGCAAAGAATACGGATAGACGATAATTTTCAAAATCATCAGAAGTTACATTTAATAGTCCTATGTGATGTAACATGCTTTGGCATTCAACTTTAAGACTACACGTTTAATTAGAGAAAGAAATACACTCTCCCAAGATGGAAGAGACCTTTCAACCTTCCAGCCTAGCGTATAAACTGTATTACGGAGGGTGTAACACTAATGTAATTGTGAAAATAGTGTACTTTTTCTCTAACTGTTTTATTACAAAATAATTAAAAAACTTCAAAATTATTTAGAATTTTACTTTAAAGATATCTCGCGCATTGCAAATCATCATTTAAAAGCTTTTTAACAAAGCCAAAATGTTATTTAAAGACCGCTATATACTTTTAAAAACACTTCACAAATATCTGCATGCAGAACTTGTACAAGTGCACTGGAATCGTTAAAGTTAATACGTAGATAACTGTATACTTTCAAAACCTCTACCAAGGATCTAATTTTGTGCCTATTTGATGTGTTTGTGAGAGGCAAACAGAACGATTTACATTAAACAATTTGATGACTGATAAGAGCGGCAGTGGTTGTAATTTTCATCCAGGCACAAATCATTTCCACAACAGAGTGTTCCAGTACAATTGTGTTTCAGTTGCAAATCCGAAGGCAAATACCGCTCACTGCTATATTTTCAGCCCATAAGTCTTACTTTCCCCCCCCCCCAAATATTCTCCTTCCTGCCTTCCCAGGACGAACCTACAACTGCAAGTAGAATGTGTCACTAAGTTATGCACTCTTTATTTTGGTCTTAGTTTCACATGGAAAAATACAAATTTTAAAATACGTAAAACAGGGTGAGGGATAGGGTATATGTTGAGACCTGAGTGAAAGAAACCATGCCACAATTTCAAAAGACTGCTGCAAATTGGTGGGTGAATATAACTAGCGTTCAGAAATATTTGTTTACCGGCGCAAATACTCTTCTTTTCACATGGCCTCGCGCTAAATGTGAAAGAAATTACCTCATGCAATAATACTTTCACCAGAGTTGGTAGATATTGTCACACGAAAGGCAAAATTAAAACGAATGTACATTTATACTTATCATGAAATTATTTCGAACAAATTAATTTTCTTCTTTGTGCTGGAAAATAATTTTAAATTATTTCCAAGTTGAAAACAGCACTAATTATTTAGGCTGCAGTTGCTAAGGGAAATGTTACTTGTTTCTTATGAAGGATTAGGTCAACATAAGAGGCGTGGAAAGACAAGATCACACTTGTGCCCAAGAGAGAAGGATACTCCCATTTCAAAACAAAACAAGATAAAAAAGATACTGTTCTAGAAAGTTATGAAATATTGCTGCAATTAAAATTGCTATTGCTGCAGATTTTACGAACGTACGAAAGCGAATAATATGAAAATATATTTTTTAATGTATAAATACTATGTTGTACCACACCAAGATAATTTGCGTAGGTTACAGTGT
>NQII01000058.1:602325-619964 GCA_002778355.1 Clitarchus hookeri | reverse complement strand
GATGCAGTTGGTGTACGCCGTCTTTAGAACTTATTTTATATAATAATAATGCATATATTGATTTATTTTAATAATTTATTTCTGGAAAACATTAATATAATAACAATATTAATAACAATAGGCTTTCTTTTTGTTTCGAAATTAAGAAATTATTTCCCTCTCTTACCCTCCACCACATATTTTTAAAAACATACTTCCAACTTAAACCCGTGTTTAAAATTTAAAATAATACTAAAAACTAAACGTTTTACTGATTTCTCCCTAACCACACACACACACACACACACACACACACACACACACACATATATATATATATATATATATATATATATATATGTGACTACTTAACTTTAGCAAAATAGGTCAAACTCTAGAACAACAAAACGCTATTAAGCAGTAACTTCAATTATACTAAGATATTTATAGTGGCTGTAGGCTGCGCTCGTACAACGTTCATGTACATTATTTTAATTCATTAGTGTCGGCGGAGCAAAGGAAGGAGAAGTAGAAAGAAGCGGCGAAGGCGGTTCGTGGCGTGGGAGAAGACGCACTGCGCGGATAAACACATTCACGGGCGGATTGACCTGGGGAGAGAGGAGGGAGTGAGGGAAAGACTAAGCCGGCGGGTTGGCTGCCCTGCACGCACCGAGCACATTTAGGATGTGGGGGGGGAGGGGGGTTACCTAATCCCCGGGAATTGGGAGCCGCTCAATGGCGCGGAATGAGGTCTGTTTGGGGAGGAGCCACTACCACACACCCCACCCCCCCCTCGTGCTTCCTAGGACTCGATGCCTCTTGATCCTGTTTCCTCGTACTACGAGGACGCCCCTCGATCCTGCGCCCTCTAGCTAGTTACTACCGACACAATTTTCCTTCTTCTTCGGCTTTGTTTGTGCGGGTTTTCTGCGCCAGTGGCGTAGGGGAGAGATCACAAGTTAGCATGCATTGGGCGTTAGCAGTGCCATACCACTCGTATACTTTGTACAGTTATAACAAGATTTACTTCATATTAAAAAAAACATTATATTTAGTATTATGTCGTTTATAAAATGCTTTGATTGTTTAAGAGAAATTTAAGTATTCATCCCCTTCAAATATCGAGCACAAATTCAAAAGTTGTACTCTAGTGTGGAACTGCGTGATTGGAAAAGAACTGGTTATATAGCATGACAATTATCTATCACAACAATTTTTGACAACAAAATGAGAACCACAAAAAAAAATTTAGTTCCAGTAACAACATATTTAATTTACAGTATACAAATAATTTTGTTGCGCCAAACGAACTTTTTTTTAAAGTCAACAAAACCTTTTTCTCAGTCCAGCGCCAGCCATTCGGACACAATAAGAGAGCATTCTACAGCGTGATGTATCATGCGGCGCCATGTTTAGGCGACTAGTATCAGCTCGGGCTAAGGATTCACCCACTACAAAATAAATCAGTAGATAAGCGACAAGAGAACAGTTCCCTAATCGGTTTTCATGGTAGCAGAAATCAAACTTCTGTACCAGAACCAGAACGCTCTGTTAGTTTATTGCAGTTCTGTTTGTTACAGGAACAACAAAAATATTGACGAAGTATTTTTTTTTTTTTTTTTTTTAACGGTCAGAGGAACTATACTCACAGTTGCATATACGATCGCAGACGAGACCACAACAGACAGTTCTGTTGCATTTACTAACTACCTTGTCCGTATGTTGATGGTAACACAACCAATCTGCTTGCTCCCCTATGTTAACAGTTTAGGTGTGTAATGGGTACAAACATTTGGTTTTCACAACCATATTTTTTTTTCAGTACTGTCTGTGTACAGTCTGCCGTCAACACAAGAGCAAAGACGGTGGCATTCGTCGTATCTAGGAGGCTTACAGTGATGCCGAGTGACGTAGCAACATGCTCGGAGATGAATCTGCGCCCATGCATTGCCACGGATGGTCGTCGTTTGGAAGCAAGGCGACATCGTGGAGAGATGGTACATTCTATCGATGATGATGTAGGGAAACACACCGCACTCCTGGCATCGTGGTGTGAGAGTCTAAGGTGTGACTTCAGATCGCCTCTACTAGTGATTCGGGAAGCCCGTTATTTACATCCTGTATCCTCTACTGTTATTCGTCATGTGACAAGTGCCCTGGTACTGTCTTTCAACAAGATCACTCATAATTTCTTCTACCACTAAGAAACATTTTTTGACCCTACTGTCCATGTTATCTGATTTTGAAATTAGTGCAATAGGCTCAAATTATTTTTCAGCATAAACAGTTTCAATTAACACCTACCCCTCTTTCTAGGCGCTTAACTGTTTTTCCTTGTGTGGGTGTGCATATATACACTCTCTATTCTTACAGAAAACGAGAAATAATTTGAACAACAGTACGCAAATCCCGTAATAAGAAATAACACGGAAAAAAAGGCAGAAATAGATTAAAAACTTGTGGCGTGGCGATCGCAGGCCACTATTTCGTTATGTGGTCACCAAAATACTCCTGCGTGTGTGTGTTTATGTTCAACAGAACTGTGACCGAACTTTGATCACGCTCAGAGTAGTGTGTTCTGGTGTTTTTTTGCTGACCAGGCAGGTCTGGATCGCCTGTGAACTGTTTATGTCGGCACCGCACTTTTCTTTGTTTCTGTCTCTATGATAGCAAGTGGGAGTAGCTGCCTTTTTTTAAAGGCAGCCAGGTTAACGCAGGAGAGAGAAACTATACAGATAGAGAGAGAGAGAGAGAGAGAGACTTGCACAGTTTTTTGGCTGGTTTAGTGGCGATTACATTTCATTTGGACTTGTGGAGGAACCACATCGTCTCTCTCAGTTTGGTTTCTTTTCTCACACTGAATGTTGTACTTGCGCCAAATGCAGTAAACAAATGCAGTATTGTTTAGAAATGTAATTATATTCTGACGAGATAATCTGAGGAAAGGTGTTAACCCGGATATTGACAGTTCATTTCCAGTTAGGATTTTCTTGACGATTTTTTTGTAGCAGGGGGTGCTGATATTTTAATATTACTAAATTTAATGGCGTTGATACTGTTAATACTGCTAAAAGTCAATTTAGATGGACAGAGAATAGTTACTTCTGTTTTACACTTATGGAGCTAGAGTGTGGTTTTACCAAGTAGTTGACGATTTGGTATACCAAGGCTGGATTTTACGATCATCCTTGCATATTTTGTTCTCGTGTAAGTAGAGTTTGTTTATAATATAATTTGGAACGAAACTATATGTAGAATGTAAGGCGAGATGTTTTAGATGTCAGAATGAATAGAATAAAAATTTAAAATTGTAAATATACGAGTTTAAGTTGACCCAGTTTGACTCGCAGGAGAAATAATCCGAGTGGTTGTAAATTTTGATGTTGAGGTTACTCTTGCTAAATACTTTTAGTGTTGGTAAATTATGATGTTGTGGTTAATCTCGAATTTTTACCTAATGTGAAAGTATGTTGTAGGTTAATATATTGCGAGGATGCTAGCTCATGTTGTTTCAGAGTTGTTGAACTTTTGTTTATCATGTTTGTCTCCCTGGCTATTGTGTAAATGTGATGTACCTGAATGTGGGGCTGCCCAAGATATAGATTGTGTGTATATTTTGGAATAGTATATTTTAAGATTTTTCATATAATTTTCAAGGAAGTATGGTTTACAGTGTTCTGGTTGTCTGAAATATGAGAAGTCACACTTATAATCAATGCACCTACTTTAATTTCGTGTACATTTATTAGAAGGTTGTATTACATTCATGTATATCTTTTTACCACGTGTGTACTCAGCCACTGAATTTGTGTTAATAGCAGACATTTAAAGTAAAATAATAAGAAATGAAATTGAATACAAAAATTGGAGAAACGTTCTTTTTTTTGTAAATAACTTAATGGCACCAGAACATGGCTTTAAATTCCTAGAAAACTAATTTTATTAGGATTCATAAGAATTTAAACGTAACCTGGAACCTTCCTTGTTACAAACGTAATCTTAATTATTGAATATACTCTCAAATATCTTCCGATAATTACATGTTAAAAATGCGGAAACCTCAATACGTTCAATTTAAAAGTTTGAAGGGAAAAACATTTGAGTTAAGGGTGTCCAAATTTATAGTTTCTTTTTTTTTAAAACACGAATAATTATCAAAATGAAACCCATCGCACCAATAAAAGAGAATTTTGTTAAACTTCGTTTGATACATTTATATCTTCCTATTGCATGGCTTCTTTCCTGAATGATTTTGAATTTTTGGTTAACTTCTAAGATTAAAGTTATGCATCAAAAACCAAAGCAGAAGGAAAAATGATTTTTCATACGGCAAGTGCAGTGATATGGAGCCTTTAAAATTAATTGTATGTCGTGGATGAAAATATTATCTTATTTCGTAGTAAACGCGAAATTATTTCTTTAAGCTTGAGGGAACTTCTTGGTGTTATTTTTGGGTCGAAATTCTAACTAAACATCTGCGTTAGGGTATGTCTGATTTTCAGTACTTCTCGCCTTTAATTGTACTTTGTACCACAATATTTTACGAGCACGCCTTTCATTATGCTTTGTACCACAATATTTTACGAATTCACTTTATTTTGTGGTCCCTTGTTAAAAGTTACTGATTGGTGGCTTTAATAATATTCGTTATGGTTCGGTGTTAATATCCCTGCTTTCTAAGATCATTCTATACAAGTTTAGTCTTTAACAATCAAGCCCCTGCGTTTATGCTAAGCTGAATTTGTAGGAACGTGTTTTTATTTAATTTTCCGTTTTGTTAAAAAATTCGTTGTAAGTTAACATCTTTCTATTATTGTTTCTCCCATTTCATCGTATTCTTCAGATGGCGATACATTTCCAATAAGATGAAACTTTGATAGTCGAAGGCTTCAGGGACGATGGTAGGAAAAGTTATAGTTTCATATTATGCGTAAGGGATATGTTCAACTTTGAAGCTGCATATATTTACAAATCTGCGACGCTTAGAAATTGACAATACATACGGTCAATGGCTACAGATCCTGGGTTACACGTTAATAATTATCATTATACTTTTTCATTGGAATTGACGAGTTAAATTACCTCCTCAAGTGTTATTCCGTATGCATGTGTATTTGTAACGTGAGAAAATCGGAAGCAATCTCAGTGCAATGCGATATTTAATAATTTTAACAGCATTTATCAGAAAAATCGAAAATTTTTGTTAAAACTTGTAAAGCAAGCCTTTAATTATGAAGTCTGCAGTAACTTTCAAATACTCATTAGAACACCATTTTACTGCAGGCCTGCTGTATTGTGAAATGAACTTAAAGGATGGATGAAGCAATTTTTACGGGAACGTGTGCGACGCAGAGTGAAAGTTTTAGTTGATGCCAGCTTATACTAGATCTTTGTGCTACGTCAGTGAACTTTCTTTGAACGCGCGTAGTTTTTGAGTGGGCTTGAAGTTCGTTATTGAACGCAACGTAAGGACACGCCATCCTAAGCACGAGTGTAGATTCGCATTATCGATTGAACACCTCAATGTTAGAATCGTTCTCGCTCAGTACTATTCTTCAGCTAGAGGTGCTGTGGGTGGCAGATAGTCGATAACCTTTGCTCTAAAAGCGCGGCTCGTTGCTCGTTCAACTTTACTCTCTTTGAATAAGAATAACTTCTTCCGAAATCGACAACTAAATTATTTCTTGGAAAATAAGAAATTGACAATGTTACCAGTTATAATAAAGTATATTCTATCTTACGTCTCGTTAAGGGGAATGACTATCCGCCATCTTGGATACATTGAATTTTCGCCACAACGTGCATTACAGATTTTGCATTGTTTTACTGATCGACAGGGAATAGGGACGTGGGGGCAGTGAAGAGAATTGGACGGCTCTTCACATCGAGGTCTTGAGATCCGGCGAGGGTGATTGAGGTGTGTATGGAGCAGCGCCGGAATTAAGGGACTGGGGAAACGGCAGATTCCCGAGAAAACCCGCCGGACAGCGATATCATCCGACACGAATCCCACTTGCGATCATAGGGAGTTAGTTATTAATTGTTTGCTGTTAATACTGTCACTTCTGTAAATAAATCATTTCTTATTTCTTCCTGGAAGTTAGCAGTTAAAAACTAATAAAGGCAACGGAGCTGTAACATTTTCATAAAGCTCCAATAGCTATTATTTATGCTACGACGCACGAAAAATGTCGTGAAACCTCTGGAAACGGAACTTGTGGCAAGGAAGCTGATGAATCATAGATGGCTGGGAATGGCTCTTCTTAAGTTGTTTCTCCGGGGAAATGTTGTAGGCGGGTAGCTTGCGCGTAATGTTGCTTGCGCGTGTGGAAGTTTTACGCTCCCGGTTGACGTAATGAGACGACCAAGTGTATCACTTTATAACACTCGTATAAAAAGTTCATGGCATCAGTTCCTGGTATAAATGAATAACAAACATGCTGGGGGATGAACCTGTGATCACACACCGGCGGAACTGTTTGTAGGCAGTCGTTGTTTTCTGCGCTCTCCGTTGTTTTCTTCCGGAAACAATTTCCGCGAGTCCCTTCTGGCCGAGCACGCTGATAACAATTCATAACTAAGATACTTGTGATAAGGACAAATTACACTTTGACTGCTTGTAGCACTTCAAATTATAAAAAAATATCGATATTATTCTACACTGGCATTCAACTAATAAATGGTATTCCCAAGGATCTTACATCGAAGGAAAAAAAAATTGGTACACCTACCTAATATCGTGTAGGGCCCCCGCGAGCACGCAGAAGTGCCATAGGACGACGTGGCATGGACTCGGCTAATGTCTGAAGGTATGCAGGAGGCAATTTACACCATGAATCCTGCAGGGCAGTCCACAAATCCATAGGAGTGTGAGGCCGTAGAGATCTCTTCTGAACAGCACATTGCAAGGCATCCCAGATATGCTAAATAATGTTCATGTCTAGTTATTTAGGTGGCCAATGTAAGTGTTTAAAGTCAGAGGAGTGTTCCTGGAGCCACTCGGTAGCAACTCTCGACGTGTGGGGTGTCGCATTGTCCTGCTGGAATTGTCCACGTCCATCGGAATGAATAATGGACAGGAATTGGTGCAGGTGATCGGACAGGATGCTTACGTATCTGTCACCTGTCAGAGTCGTATCTAGACGTATCAGGGGTCCCATTTCACGCCAACCGCACACGTCCCATACCATGACAAAGCCTCCACCAGCTTGAACAGTCCCCTGTTGACATGTAGGTTGCTTGGATTCATGAGGATGTTTCCATACCCGTACACGTCTATCCGCCTGATACAATTGGAAACGAGACTCGTCAGACCAGGCAATATGTTTCCAGTCATCAACAGACCAATGGCGGTGTTAGCGGGCCCAGGCGAGGTGTAAAGCTTTGTGTCGTGGAGTCAACAAAAGTTCACGAGTGGGCCTTAGGCGCCGAAAGCCCATATCAATGATGGTCCGTTGAATAGTTCACACGCTGCCACTTCTTGATGCCCCAGAATTGAAATCGGTGCGCCAATTTGAGAAAGAGTTGCACGCCTGTCACATTTAATGATTTTCGTCAGTCGTCGTTTGTCCCGTTCGTTCACGATCTTTTTCCGGCCGCAGCGATGCCGAAGATTTGATGTTTTACCGGATTCCCGATATTCACGGTACACTCGTGAAATGGTTACACACGAAAATCCAAATTTTATGGCTACCTCGGAGATGCTATGTCCCATCTCTCGTGCGCTGACTATAACACCACGTTCAAACTCACTTAAATCTTGATAACCTGCCACTGTAGCAGCAGTAACTGATCTAGAAACTTTGCCAGACGTTTATTGTTATATAGGCGCTGCCGACCGCATCGCGTTACTTTGATTGTTTCCATACCTCTGTTATTTGCACACGCACGCCTATACCAGTTTTTTTGGCTCTACAGTGTATTATAGTTCTAAATACATCTAGTAAAACTTTTTTAATGGTGAGCTAAAATATAATTTACAAAAACATGCCCCTACTCTCGTGAGTGTATTTTTTAAGTTTAAATATGCATATTATTTTTTAGTAGACGTACTGTTTTCTGTAATACGAACTTTGTAGACCATGATCTGAGCTTTCAAAATATACGCGTAACGGTCTTTTTCAATGCCGTGAGCTGCCACTGCTGGTTACCTCTGCTTGAACTCAATAAGTAGTCATATTATTGTTGTATCTACACTGAAAGAAAGGTTGGTTCCACCTAACAAAATTCTTATGGCCAAACAAATATTCAGTTACTCCAAAGCATATTTTATTCATTACACATACTTGATAACCAGTAATATGTATTTAATCTCTCTAAAAAAAATACACACTACAGTTGGCAAAACCTTTGGGTTGATCGAACAAAATTTTACTGTCAACAAAATCTTGAGTTGAATCAGCCGTGTTTATTTGTTTGGCCTTATAAAAACAACACACGCTGTCTTCTCAAACAAACCTCTCTCTTAGTGTAGGCAATATTTGGAGTGTACAATTTTTCTGTTTCAGAACGACCATCTGTTTGCAGTGGATCCCGCTAGTAATCTGCAGCTTCTTCCTGTATGGCAGAGTTTGTTCAATGTCTGTAGCGGGGAGTTCGTGTTCGACCGTCGCATATGCCGGACCTGTGTTATAAGACATCAAGTAACGTTCCGCAGGCCACTTTTTGGAGGAATACTCAAGTGAGGAGCCCAATTTGACGCGATCGCGGGTAACGTAGCAGTTAAATGTTTGTTTGCGGTCAGCGAATATTAGTGTTTTTTATTTGTGCTGCGTCGCGGAATATTTTTTATGAAAGCTCGTTACTTCTGAGTGGGTTGCAAGTTCTTGATTAAGTGCAGCAAAAGAACGCACTGCTTTAAGAGTGAGTGCAGTTTTGATTTGCGGATTCGGCACTACAATAATATAATTTTTTTCGGTCAACAAAATTATTTTAATTTACCAGAGGTGCTTAACGCAAGATCTTGTGTTCACTGCTGAGCTAGAACAAGCGGCAACCACACCTAGAGCTTTACGCCAACTCGCTGTCTTCGATTGTATTTTGTAATAGAAGGGAATTACATTTTCAATGAGATTTGGTCATTTTCTTAAAATCAGATACCACACACTAGCAAACCACATTACATATATAGACACACACACACACTCTCTCTCTTCCTTTCTCTCTCTACGGAAGTGTTTTATTTAACCTGTTAAAAATTATTTTAATATATTCTGTAATGTACTTTTTCAAAATAAGTTAGTGTTTATGTAATGCTCTATTGTTTTATATACACAAATCGATGTCCAAAATGTATTGAAAAATGCCGATAGTAATAAAAATTAATCAATCAATAACGCCTGGCATAATTCCATCCGTGTAATTTGGGGCTCGCAGTGTTGCATTTTATCTTTTCTGTGCCTTCATTACCAGACGTAAAAATAAAGTATCTTATTTTTTCTAAAATGCGTGTACGTGGTTTATAATGAACTTCCAGGAAGTTTTGGGGCCACGGGGGCGCAGTGGCTAGAGCACTCGCCTCCCACCAAGGCGAACAGTGTTCAATTCCCGAAGAGGAAATCCCCGATAATCGCACGTGCGAACCATGCCGGACGATGCCGCTGGTCTGCGGGTGTTTGTGGAGATATCCCGTTTCCCCCGCTCTTGCATTTTGGCGCTGCTCCACGCTTGACTCGCTTCACCCTCTTCGACTCTCAAGACCTCGTTGTTAAGACCCGCCCAGATCTCTCAACTCCGCACACTCCGGACGTCTTTGTTTCTGCAGTTGTTCGGCCGGGAAGGCGGCTACTCGCGCAGTATGCTGATCTGGAGGACGAGACGACTTGTAGTTTGTTGGTCACGTGACAGTTCACGCCATTTAGCGCACCGCTTCCTCTTCCTACGTCCCGCAGTCGTTAAAAACTTAGCGCAGACGTAACCTCAAGTCTCGCGTCCGGGAACGTCCATCTCTGGTACTCCCGCTCCTCAACCCAGTTTCGCACGTTTCAAAGGAAAAAAAGTATTCAATGACAGGGCCGTGGTAACAACGTGGTAAACGCACAATACTCTACTTCAGTGTAATGGGCGGCGGAACAAGTGGGTCAGGGTGGTCACGTGACTCTTTAATAATCCGCTGTAAGGGTCAGTTTCTCAGAAGAAATAATACAAGTAGAATAATATAGTACGTTTTGGTGCAAGTGGCAAGGGGCTTGGAGCCTCGGAGCTGTTCATGCCTCGTTATTCCGGTCCCCTGGCGGCCAACTTGTCCGCCATGTTGGATCCAGGTGACCTTGACTTTTGAAATTGAACCCGGCGCCCTTTAACCTTGAAAAACTAAAAAAAAAAAAAAAACCCACAAAAATGTCCAAAAATTCAAAAAATACAAAAATTTACAAAACATTATTAAAAAAAAATAGTTATAAAAACTTATATTTCCATATGCCCCCATCACCAGTACCACACCTCACCTATACTTGCTCTATCATGTGCGGCCATCTTGGTTTTATTGTTTGTCATTTGTTTATACATTTATGGAGGACGCCATCTTGGGTTTTCATTTGTAAATTGTTTATACATTGCTAGAGAATGCCATCTCGGTATTTCGTTTGTCATTAGTTTATTCATTGCTGGGAGCTGCCATCTTGGTATTTTCGTTTGTCATTTGTTTATACATATCCGGAGGGCGCCATATTGTTTTTTTCGTCTGTCATTTGTTTATACATTGATGGAGGATGCCATATTGTTTTTTTCGTTTGTCATTTGTTTAAACATTGACGGTGGACACCATCTTGTTTTTTAGTTTGTTATTTGTAAATAAATTGCTGAGGACGCCATATTGGATTTCACATGTTTTCATCACCTAGGTGGCGCTAGTGTATTAATGATCGATTTACCCACCTGGCGAGCTGCCGATTTAGCCACCAGGTGGCAGCCATATTTGTTTATGTCTTTAAAGTAAAGGTGGCGGTTTCGGCGCCCTCCACTTTGGATTGTATTTTCAACACGTAGTTGTCGTTAATTTCTTGATTCAGGCGCCAGGTTATCAACACTTATATTTATTGGCATAGGAAAATATGTAATTTTCAATTAATAATTAAAAAAACATATTTTTCCAATCAAAAGTATACCTACATGCATGAAGCGGGACTTTGTATACATGCATACTTTATTAAATGTATTGTTTTATAAAAAACTTTTCAAAACACCGATTATAAAAATGTAATTTCTTATTTCATAGTAATTAAATCACCATTCCTCGTTAAACAATTAAGGTGGCGATAGTGAATTAATTACAGATTTCGTCACGTGACGAACTGTCTATTTAGCCATAAGGCGGCAGCCATATTTGTTTACGTTTTTAAAGTATAAGTAGTGCTGTCGTTGCCCTGCATATTGTATTCTATTTTCAACACTAAGGTAGCGTTTATTTCTAGATTTCACTACCAAGCGAGCTGTCAATACCCGCTCATTCTGACAATTCAGCCACAAACTGAACTGTTGACACTCACATTTTTTTCACAGACATACAAAAACCTGTAATTTTTCATCATATTATATATATATATATATATATATATATATATGCAATCGTCAGTATACTTACATGGATAATTCATTAAAATGATAATTTTTTTATTTAAAATTTTAATTTGACCAAAAAAAATATTTTTTGTTTTAATGCTAATTAAATTACCACTGAAAGTGAGTATAAATTTCTGTTGCCTCTTACCCAACCACTTTATTTCCACCAACTATTCACCCACGCTTAATCCCTTACCACTACAGCTCTTGTTTTCAGTATTGTCCGCTAGAGCGTGCTAGTGTGAAGAAAGTATATAATGGGAAAAATGTTGACCTTCGGCACAGATTCTCGTCTGATGCCAGAGATGACAGATCACTTTCTCAATACTCGTCTTTTAGCATTATGACTGGTAAGTTCACATATTTAATTCAATCAGGTCGCAGGATATTATCAAGCGTGCAAGTAATACGCATATATTTTCCCACGAAATTACAAATCTGCTCAAATTTGGAGTATCAGTTAGGGCCAGCAAACCTCTGAAAGAATATGCAACATCATAAAATATGGTACTAGAACTTAGAAAATATTTCAATTTCTATATTTACAACCTATCTAAATTGCCAAGGCGTTACCTCAGTGCCCGTGACGCTACTGTAACACTTAGTTTGCGTTCACCAAACGTGTTCGAAGAAAGGAAAAGTATGAATGTTAAAATAATGCAGATCGAGTGACATAAGTGTGCTAAATATGGCATGGCATTTGCTAGGCGCGATAACTTGCAGATGCATGCAATAACCTGCGTAGCTGTAGGATATTCACGTGTACAGTCTCCTTCTCAGCAGCGTACGAGTGTACTTCCCACGAAACCAAGAGTTCGTGACGAGCATCCACCATCGTGCCAACAACCACAACGCCCAAGAATCGTGGCAGGGTCTGGGATGGTTAATGTCAATGGTTTCGTGGAGTCCCAAACTGCATTCCATCACAACGAGAGCGGGTGTTCGAAGGATGTTTGCACAAGTTTAACTGTAATTGGGAAAATCATCGCTGTTGGTTCTCCACATAAAAACATAACCAATAAAAGTTTATGTATGGGTCAAACGCAGCATTTCAAAACTGATACCAATCAAATATTGGAATTTGTTTGAATCGAAAGGCAAGATATCGATAATACTGTAAAACACCTCATACTGGAAATAAACGTCACGAGAAAGAACCATACAAAGAACATGTTTACGGGTGAAAATTTTCAAAAAATCAATCACCGTGTGCACCTTTTCTTCTAAACATAAATGCATGGCCCCCTCAGCTCAACATTTGTATAAAAATCCATGTTGTAAAAATCATGTGCCGTGTACGGATGCGTTATGCAGCTTTCTATAAAACAAAAATGGCTCGAAAATCCCAAAAAACAGAGTTAAAACCACTTTGCTACCCCTCACGGTAGGCGATATGCACAGTGAGGGATCCCATGCGTTCCCCCTCACCAAGACGTAGACGCTCATCATTAAATAATATTTCCTCTCAAGTTTAAAGGTCACTGCATTAGGAAATTTAGGCCTCGGGAAAAAAATGTCCATATGGTTTCTCCACGTGCAACGATATTTCTAGCTCCCAGAGTCCACATATAAAACTCTTTATACATGCAAATAATATACGCGTAGAACGTTTTGCGGGGAGAACATTATATACCGCGAGGAGACACTATCGTAAAGGTACACCCACCACAATTACGAAATCATAAAAAAACAGTTACCTTCGGTAAACAAAATTTCTGTATTTTCATACATTCCCGTGCGCTCTCTCCATTAAGAGGCATATCTGATCCGCGGTAAAACCACCCCACCCACCCCCTCAGAGACCTAATACACTGCTGCGTGACTTTAGCAGAATTAAAAGTGACATGCGAACACGTGTATGTATATATGCGGCCTCTTATCCAGCAGGTGCCAATAGTATTCAATCTTTTTGAATTACGCGAACTAAAACATAGATTTATTCCCGTGCTGCTAGTCCACCATGGAGATTTATACCACAATACGAATTACAACAAAGACACACGCATACAGCTCTCATTCACCACCCTTCAACCTCGTAGAGACATATACGGAAAGACTTCTCAAGTGCAAAAATTAGAGCATATTGCAGCTAGTGCATTATGGAGGCCATGAAATTTTAGAGTTACGTTAAATCCCTTTCGAATGTTAAAAACACAGTTTTACAGCAGAATAAATTCCGTGATGAGAGAGCCACTTGCAGCGATTTGTGCTGACTTTGACGCTTTCCAGCGACCACAATCATGTTGATTACCCATATTTACAACTGGACAACAAAATATCGACTTTTATTTATATTATGAAAAAAAAAACTATATTGAAATATACCGTAATTAAAAAAAATGTTATGATAAATACAACTGCTTTTAATACATAGGACAAGAAATGAGGTAAGTGTTCCTATCTGCTATAGCACCTTAGAAAAGTGCTCCAAGTTCGTTACGTCTCTGTCGCTGTACAAATTCACACCAAGAATCCTAGAATGTCCACTTCAGCCAAGGGAACATGACACGTGACCTTCCTCAGCCCTTTCTTAGTTTTCGATGCTCTGCTGTTTGTAGTTCATTCGCGGGTGTTTAAATATTCGCACAGCCACGAAAAATACTCGGTACTCTTAACAGACAAATGAAATTCGCGCAGAGTAAAATTCGACAAAAACTTAAATCGAGGAGGAAACGAACACGTGTGTATTTTTCTTTTACTGATTTTATAAGTTGGCAGTTAACATTTATGAACCTGACATCATATTTTTAAAATATACATTTTCAACATATATCTTGTAAATATGTATGTTCTGTGCATGTAGTGTACATATTTCGCTGTTCGGTACATATGTCTTATAATTTTATTCAGATTAGCATATTTGTTTTACTTTGTTAATTTAGAATTATTATTCTTTTCTATTGTTAAGTGGCAGACAAGCCGATTTTGCCTTTACTTCGCCCTATATAAGAAGCGTGTCGTAAAGTAAATCAATAAACAAGGAGTCCGAACTCACATACTACCACTTAGTCACGAAGCGAACAAGGGGTAATTACACTCGAAGGATCAAGGCCAATTGAATGAGGCCACATGCTGATACGTAATCTGTGTCAACGAAAGTCTTCAAACGCTCTTGCGAGTTTAGAAGTGCACCAGAACTGTAAACAGGAATGGTTATCCTCGGGATCTAAAACGCCGATTCACATTAAAGTTCACAGAGCGCTCGTTATGTTACCTTTACGTTAACTTGGGGTCAAATTTTTTAATAATATCGTACCTACGTTCACATCGGAGTTACGAAAGGCTCGTCTTTGATAAGAAGTACGGTAATTCAGTACTTCCAAATAAGTTGTACCTGGGATCTGAAAAGTTTATTCTACAAATATGTAGGTATATTCGCAGGTATTATAATAGGTTAAAAAAATCTCCTTCTACGTGCTGATATTGACCTCGTTTCCCACATCAATTGGTGCAAATTTGCATTCCAGCGTTTCCTTCAATTCCACAATTTTTTTCGCACCGTTAATTTGTTTATCATTCAAATACACACACACTAGAAAAAATTATTTTAGAGTATTACAGGATAGCAAAAAACCTTTTTATAACGCTAAGTATCAATAAACATACGTAGGTCAGGTAAGTATAAAAACTTCTAGGGTTCTGCATTGTACATTGTCGCAGGATTTCCACAGATAAAATGATAGGACCGCATCTTAAAGTCTCATACGCACACGCTACACGACGAGATCGCTGCACATGAGTTCAGAGATCTTGCGCGTAGCGGCGAAGGCGCACTGGATGCGAATGTCACTGTCGCCTTTAACGCTACAGAGCTTCTCTACATCTGATGTGGGCAATACGTTCTTAACAGCTTGCACAATAACACTTAGCGTTTTGGACAACAGCCCCGTGTAAACATGGTTGGTGGAGACAGAAATGTCGAGAATTGCAAGAAAAAGAAAATACACCTACAGCAGAAAACAAGCACGGGGATGTTTTAAATTTACTTGTTCACGGTTAGTCGTACAGTGCTTTCAAAATAAAGTATAACCAAAAAAAATAAATAAATATTGGTCCCAATTGAATGATTTTTTTGAACGTAAATACTGGCAGGTTTAATATGGGCAGCGGGTGAGGACTTATTAACACTCTTGGGACCATACAGAGAAACAAATATGGTTTTGAGAAACATGTACACTGTTAAAACATGGACATCCGTGTTATGGGCTGTAGGTTATATATAAGTATTGTTATCATAGATTAGTAATACCAAATATAACTGCTTTTTGTAATGGTGTTTGCCACTGTACAAATGCATGGTTGCTTCAGCAGAGCATTGTGTTCCTACAGCAAAACAGATAGTACTTCCACAGAAATACTTCAACAATATGTGGATTGTTCTCACGACAATACTCTAATAACCTAACATAATGTTCTATTGCTAGTTCTGAATAATTCTGTAATTGGAGTTGAGGGTAGCAGCAACAGAATATTCGGTTAGGTTATTACAATACTGATTGTTGTAGGAAAAATCCAGATTTTGTTGAATTGGTTCTGTTGGAGGTACGTACTATCTGTTTTGTAGTTGGAACACAGTGATATACTGTAGCAGCCAATGTATACAGTAGCAAATATAATCAAAGATAGAGAAATAACAAGAAGTTTTGTTGGCATTACTTCTTCTATTTTAACAGTCTACGTGTTTCCTAAAACCATAATTTTTTCTAAATACAGAGATGGTACATGGTATCAACTTATTTAATACCGGATTTATCCTTGCTGTTCCCCGAACTGACTAGTGGCATCACAAATAACTGGCTAACGTCCACAGTTAGTGTTGACAAACTATTTTCTTAGCAGCATTGCTCTTAGATTTTTTTCTGAAATTGTTACCACGCATATCACCGTGTAATGAGGTCAGCTGAAACCCTGGCCCATGTCGAATCCCAAAAATCTAACATTTGAGAGTTCAAAATGAATTCTGAAGAAAAAAAGAATGATTTTAATATACTGAGTCAAAATTACATATTCCCACAATTTCGTTTAAAGTGTGGCATGGAGAGGGATAAATATACACTGAAGAGCCATAAAAACTGGTACGCCTGCCTAATATCGTGTAGGGCCCCCGATCACGCAGAAGAGCCGCAAGACGACGTGGCATGGACTCGACTAATGTCTGAAGGTATGTAGGAGGCAATTCACACCGTTAATCCTGCAGGGAAGTCCACAAATCCAATCTGCGCCAATTTGAGAAAGGGTTGCACGTCTTTCACGTTTAATGATTCNGTCTGTCACGTTTAATGATTCTCGTCAGTCGTCGTTTGTCCCGTTCTTTCACGATCTTTTTCCGGCCGCAGCGATGTCGAAGATGTGATGCTTTACCAGATTCCGGATATTCACGGCACACTCGTGAAATGGTCGTACGCGAACATCCAAATGTTATCGCTACCTCGGAGATGCTATGTCCCATCTCTCGTGCGCCGACTATAACACCACGTTCAAAGTCACTTAAATCTCTATAACCTGCCATTGTAGCAGCAGTAACCGAGCTATTTGCCGACCGCATCGCGTTACTCTGATTGGTTCCATACCTCTGTTATTTGCATACGCACGCCTATACCAGTTTTTTTGCTCTTCAGTGTATATATTTCTTTGAAATGGCAGCGCTTTTGTTTTATACACGTTACAGTACAAATAAATTTAACAGTGAAAATTCGGTTTGAAATAATATAAAAGCATCAAATATAGGACAGACTGTGTCTTGAAGTTCATGAAATGTTTATGTTTCACTATGAAAATGTGTAGAAGGAATAAAGGGTATGACATTCGAAAGAGCTGTGTCGACAGCGGAATATATGAGAAGAGAGAGTGTTTTTGAAGTGATGTAATATTTGAAAAATTACCCGACAAATTCAATGATGTTTGCGACGTAAATCTTTCCTGAACGTTGGCGGCTAAACCTAACATGAGAAGGAATATTTATGAGGAAGTTCCTCTCGCACCAAGAAACAGATCCTCTACCGCGCCGTGTCTCCACTCCGTACATTCTCGATGCACAACTTGAAAAGAAACACGAGTGGCGCGCGAGGGTTTACCGGAGCGTCCTGCCGCGCTTTGCTGGA